>PVJH01017120.1:0-48666 GCA_004026705.1 Nesogale talazaci
ACTCTCGATTGGATCTCCATTGACATTCAGGCGGGTTCTGGAAAACCTCTTCCCGAAGAGCCAAGTTTGTATCTACAAATACATTAGAAATCCTTTCACCAAAGACGGACGGACAAAAGCCCAGGTAAAGAAACCTAGCTTTATCCGTTCAAGTGATTACCATTGGGCTCGGTGAGTCTCCAAGTCTTCTCCATACACTCCTGGCTTTTTCATTTTTCTTACAATGCCGTAATATTACTTCCATTCACTTTCTATTTCACAAAAACCACTGGGAGCTAGCCAATCTGTCTGCATCCAGCTCTGTGCTTTAATAGATCAGTCCCGTTCCCCGATCACCTCTCAGTGGACCACGACGGCGGCCTGCTGGCTGGTCCAGCTGCCTTTCTGCCTGGCCACCCCAATTCTTCGCTGACCTGTCAGGAGGCTGATCCATCTCTCTGAAACCAATCAGGCCCTGCCACCCTCCTACTTAAAGCGCTTTGATGGTTCCCCATTTTCCCAGGGTCAGAAGCTCCAAGCTATCTGAAGAGGCCAGGCGATTTTCCTGACATACGGCCTCTGGACCCCCAGCTTCAGTGGGATCTCTCTTGTGCCCCCTTCCTGCAGGAACCCGATCTGCTCCATCACGTTTCAAGGCCTTTGCTGTACTCTGCATGCCATGTCAAGGAAATACGCAACCCATTTTAAAAAGATGCCCATAAAAAAATTAGTCTGTGAGTTAGACAGTGTAAGACGTGACAAAATAATAATACTTTATAAACTCTAAAGGGTTGGTGAGGAAAGGGGGTGGGAGGGGGAAAAGGAAGAGCTGAATCCAAGTGCTCCAGTGAAAAGCAAATGTTTTCAGAAGGATGATGGTAACAGATGTACAAATGTGCTCGGCACGATGTATGGATGTATGGGTTGTGATAAGAGTTGTATGAGCCCCCAATAAAATGATTTTTAAAAATTAGTCTATGTTTCCTCGCTCTAGTTAGTGAACGTGTTAATTGGAAAATTTGTTTCTTCGAGACAGCTTATTTCTCAGTAATGGGCCATGTGGAATAAAAAAGAAATTACACAGCGAATGCCTTTCTGTGCCATGTATTGCCATGAAATTTATCTTTCATTTTCAGACCAGTTCTGACATGTACATCCTATGATTGCTATTGTCCCCAAAGGGGGAAAACACACCCCACGAGGCTGAGAGAGATGGAGTGCTGCAAGCCACACAGACACTATGTCATGGGACTGTAACTTGTTTCTTGGGGGGAGGACTCTAACTTTCACCCAAGCCTTAAGACTCCATGTCTAATCTAGCTTCCAGAATATCATGCTATCTGAGCCTCGAAAGAATTTATTGCATTGCAGGCGCTGGGAAAGGAACAGAGTCTTATCGGTGGGGCAACAAAGCCGATGTTGCAGGCAACAAAGGATCCGGTCAGAAACTAGAGAATTCTAGAGATTTCCGAGCGACCAGTCCCTGAAAAAGGACATCACGCTTGGGACAGTGACTAAGAGGACCTCACTGAGAGAGCTGGACACAGTGGCTGCAACATGCGTCCCAATCTAACAATTGTGAGGATGAGGTGGATAAGCAACAGAAACTCCATTTTTGTTAGCAGCTGAATGACCTGCCTGCTGCCCCCTCCCATCTCAGAAAGTCCCCCTAGTGACTGATTTAATGTACTCTCAGGCTCCCAGGTTCAGGACACTACAATTAGGTTAGACGACGCTTCAAAGCATTGTTTGTTTTAACACTGTTCCTTCTG
Organism: Nesogale talazaci; assembly: GCA_004026705.1. Classification (NCBI taxonomy): domain Eukaryota; kingdom Metazoa; phylum Chordata; class Mammalia; order Afrosoricida; family Tenrecidae; genus Nesogale; species Nesogale talazaci. Next base: position 1,752 of record PVJH01017120.1, read on the forward strand.
ACGTTGTAATCCGCCCGGTGCAGTTAATCTTGTTATGGTCACCGTGATGTTATAGTGAATTGTGGTATTGTTTCATGATAAGGGATGTACCTTGTAATGCCTGTTTTCTCGAAGTTACCAGAATGTTACCATCAATGCTATGCTCTGTAACGCTCCCTCAACCCTAAAGAATAGCAACATTAATTTTGTTTTCTGCTTCTGTGCACGCTTGATTAAGTCTTCAGAGAAAGGATAAATGAGTTTTTTTGCCATTAAAGACGGGCTGAAATGTCGACTCAGGACTGCAATCAAAGAATCGCTTTTAGATTCTAGCAGTCTGTTTAGAACTGAATTCAGATGCTTCTGAATCACCACGCATGGCAGTGGCTGTCGTGTACTTGGACCCATGACGTACATGTCCGGTTCTTCTGTGGACAGGCTCACCAGGACTGGGAATCAACTTGCAGGCCCCTAACAACAGCAGAGGTTTCAGAGCTTGCTGGGATCCAGGAGCCCACCAGTCTGATTCCTTACTTCACTAGAAAAGGAACCCGAGATGCAGAGGAGGAGAGGGATTTACCCAAGGGCACGCAGCAAATCAATGGAAGAGTTGAAAGTGGGAGGAAACAGGTGGGGCAGGCTCAAGGAATTAACAGTTTTATCGCCATGAACAGATTTAAGCCTACTGTCTTAATTGACAACTCTAAATCATACAGACAAACCAAATAAAAAACCAACCTCAATTATGACTCCTTGCAGCCTTAAGGGTCAAAACAGAACTTTGGATGTCAGAAGCTGTAAATCTTTACAGAAAGCCTCATTTTTCTCCTGAGGGGCAGCTGGTGAGTTTGAACTGCTGAACTTGTTGTTAGCGGGCCAATTCATAACTCACTACACCACCAGGGCTCCTGAAGACAAGATTAAGAAGGCTTCTGTTAAGTGATAGCACCATAGAGACAAACGTCTTTCCTGTAGGAAAGCTGCAGGCTAACTGGGAGGTTGAGATGACGAATGAGCTGGCATCAGCATCAGCTCAGGGTATGAATGCAGCACTTCCTGGAGGAAAGGTGGCCTCGTTCTGAGTCCTTCCTTCTAAAACTATGCTGTTCACCATACACAGTATGACCTCACGCAACTTACTGTACGTCCCTCCTCTGTGCCTCATTTTCTTTATGTGGTGAGGTACTTACATGATCTCATGTCAACTTGAGGGCAATCTAGCCTGTCCGGTCATAGCCCAGGATGCCACTTTGTGGGTGTGGCCTTCTCATGAGGACTCTGGAAGTTTCCACTCTTGATTCTCTGTGCATTGGCTGCTCTGACAATACCTCTTGATACTGTCCTCGAGGCTTGGTGGGCCAGGATGTGCTCCACTCTCTTCCTTCTCCTTTATATGCTCCTGTGTGCTCTGATCAGACATGTCCCTCTCCCTGAGCTGTAGCTTCAGTGCTGTCCCCTGAAGTGAATTCTTCTGGGGGGACTGATTCTTGTTCTAAAATTTTATGGGTCTACAATTGAAATCAATTGTGCAAAAATAGGCATCTGGCGGCAAAGATATTAAGACTTAAGAGGGAGCTTCTAAAATTGGTAAAAATTCCATTTGTCCACGGCCTTTTGAAAGCTCCCTTATAAATACAACCCAGCCCGTAGGAGGCAGAGCAGTGCAAGCAGGGATGGGGCAAAACCAGCAAGGGAACCACTGGTCTCTTAGAAGATAAAGGTGAAGGCATTCACTGCATGGTACACTTGCTGAAAAGGTTTTTCCCCAGTGTCTTTTTTTCCTTTTTTTTGTGGGGGGGGGGCATTACTGCTCTCTGGTGGTGGGAGTAGGAGGCCCAGCCCCACTGCTGGAATTGAACCTCCGTCCCAGTGGGCCGCAGTCCCACGCACAACCACTATGCCACCGGGGCTCAGCCCCAATCCAGTGTCTTCTAATATCAACTTTAAGAAGATTGGGAAAGGGGCTCAACTGTGTAGTTGTTTTACCAAAGGGGAGATCCTATCAATTCAATGCTGGGACATAAAACAGAAGCATGATTTTATATGAATAGAGACTTCAAAATAACATGTGGCCTCATATCTGGGCATGAACAGAACCGAGGCTTACAGGCTAGAAGCCCAAATATCTCTGATCTCTATGGGCTTTATCTGAGAGAGCACATGTTCTCTTTGTTGTTGCTAAAACTACACGATATTTTGTTTATTTTTCAAATCATTTGAAACTAGCTGTGTGCCAGAAAAGCAGTAAAGTTCGTGTTACCTATTGTCCTTTTTAAAAAAATCATTTTCTTGGGGGCTTGTAAGACTTCTATCACAGTCCATCCATCCATCCATCCATCCATCCATCCATCCTTCCATCCATCCATCCACTCATTGTGTCAAGCACATTTGTACATTTAGAGGACATGTCTTTAAACCAGACATGTTTTCCTAAATACGTTAAACACATACGTACTTAAAAAAATTAGTGGAAACATTTCATGGTCTTTAAATCCCATTTGCCCACTAATATTTTGAACCCCCCTCACATATTAAAGTTTCAGTTTAAGTAGCTTTTAAAACATATTAACATGGGGCAGGCAACGTTGACAGAAAAATTAGCTCTCAGTTATCTTGATACTCCAAGGCTGGGTTCTGGAGGTAATGGTGCAGAGGGAGTACAGGCCAGACAGACCTAAGACCTAGCTGCCAGGGCTTGTTCTTGATCCATGACGTGACCTTTCTAGATCTGTTTTCTTGTTCTTCTCTTATCGTATCTTTCCCTTCCAGTCTAAACTCCCCCTACCATGAGAGATCTTCCTGATTTCTTAAACTGCATCATTATTCCCTGAACTCTCCATTCTCTATCATTATGACAGCAGCATACAGTCTCCTTTATTGATGGTGAACCCCCCCCCCGCCAAGGGCAGACATGGAATTTGTTCTGTATATTTGTCCTGGTATTCCATCCACAGAAGCACCTTACTATGCATTGAGCTGTGGGAGCAGCATTAAATATTCTAAATTCTAACCTCTAATCCTATTGCACTTCCATTTGAAAACTAGTTTTGTGATATCGACTTATAGTAGACAAAGCAGAGACCCAAAACCCACCTGTGAGACAATTGGACAGTCCCTCACAAAAGGGCCGTGTGGAAAGGATGAGATGTCCAGGTGCAGTATAGCAGTGAGGAAACACATAATTATCCTCAAGTTCTTTACTATTTCCTCCCCTTACTATCATAGTCTCAGTGTCACCTCATTAATCTTGTGAGACCTGTGTATGCTCGTTTGTATAATTAAAGTCGTTCAATGAATGAAATACAAGATAGAGAAACCTTCTGAAATAGTAATGAGGGAAATGATTCCCTGAGGGTACGGGAAGAGAAGGGGGGAAGGGGAAACTGGTAGCTATGATGATTGTATAATCTCCCTTGAGAGGAATGAATAACGGAATTTTAGGTGAACAGAGACAGTAGATGGTATAAGATAAGGTGAGATATATTATTATATATCATAATAATAAGGATTCCTGGGGGTTAAGGGGGGAGGAGGGAATTAACGGGAGCTAATATCAAAGAGTTCAAGAAGAAAGAAAATGATGGTGGCAGCAATTGTACAATTACGCTTGATCTAATTGAATTATAGATTTCTATAGTTCCTGTAAGAGGTCCCAACAAAACGATTTTAAGAAGAAAATGTTTTGTTATGTTAATGAGGCAGGATTAGCGCAGAGTGTATCTTAAATCAGTATCTTGAGATATGAAAGAGAGTAAGCACAAACTAGCAGTAGTCATGGGGCTAAATTGATGTTCCGATCCATGGAGCTTTAAAAGCCAGCAGGAGCTAAAGAGAAAGGAACTTTGTGTAGATTAACACTTGGAGAACGGCTGCCCTGGAGCTGGTATCCTGAAGTCCGGTTTCTAGCCTTCCAAACAGGGAGAAGAGAAGTGCCCTCTACAGCCTTCATTTGTGGCATTTGCCTTATAGTAGCATAAAACAACCAAGACAGAAGTTGGTACGGTAAGAATGGGGTGCTGCTCTAACACATGCCTACAATGTAAGGGCGGCTTTGGAATTCAGTCATGAGTAGATGCTCAAAGAGCTTAAAGGAACCTAAGAGTAAGAGCCCCCGATTCCTTGAGGAGAGTGTTGACACAGCAACACTCAGTTGTTGTCGTCAAAGGCAGTGCTGGTGGAAGGGCAGAAAGATGTCAAGGGGGGCTGAGCGAAAGCCTCCTCAGCTCAGCGTATGCATAGGGAACACTGCAACGGAATGCTTGTCAGAGAGGTACGCATTAAATGAGCTGTAGGTGTGGCTTTAAAGGAAAATGTTGAGCATGAGATTAGACAATGGAGGAAAGGTGATTTTCTTTTAAACCCATTATTTTATTTTCTAATGTGCTCATCTTTTTTATTTTTTAAAGAAAAAGCCCTGGGCATGAGAATAATGCAAGCATTCATTAAAGTATGTGGAGATTGACAGCAGAAACAATAACCTGAAATTAAACACATCAGATTATCACACGAGGCTCCTCCTTTGCAAAGGTTGTTCAAAGGCACCAGGTCTTAGGGGACACCAGGAGAATCTGTAAGAAAATGACACAGCGGAGATTCACGGGCAGCAGACCAAGGGGGTGGGGGGAGGGCACGTACAGGTCAGCCCCTAAAGCCCTTTCCAGTCTCGTGAGCACCTGTGAGTTCCTGAAATATGAATGACACCCAGGTGCCTTGATGGTGTGATGGGTTACGCTTCGGGCTGCTAACCACCAGGACAGTGATTTGAAACCACCAACTGCTCTGAGGGAAGAGGATGGAGTTTTTGATTCCCATAAGCGGCTCCAGTCTCAGAAGCCCGCAGAGTTTCTGCACAACCTGTATGGTCAGGTTGATGCCACAGCAGTGAGTGGGGTTGCGGTGGGTTGGGTTAGGTTGTCAGCAACTCCAAGTCCAGAAGGTGACCTTCAAAAGCACCCTCTGATGTTATAGAAGAGGGCGCCAAGGTCCAGAGTCCAAGCCGATCACGGCTGAGTCCATGCCGACCCGGGTGAGCCCAGGTGTGTAGGGTGGCACTGCAGGTCAGGGGACCGTTAAGGTCATGCCCTTGGGAAGCAGATTGCCTGGTCTTTCTTCCGATATTCCTCTAGGTGGTTTAAGCCATCAATTCTTTGATCAATAGTCCTGTGCTGAATTGCTTCTGCTCTCCTGGCACCTCCAGGCCTGGTACGAGGGTATCTTTTTTGCCCCCCCCAAAGGTGATTTTTTTTAATGCAGTGGCAAAAGACTTGTGTGAATGATGTTTACATGTTTGATGGAAGGTAGAACTTATAAGTGATGAACTTGGATAGCTGGCTGGATAGCAAAATCTTAAAGAGGCCATGTGGTCTTTCTGTGATGCTTGTATTAAAATGTCAGGAGAAAGAGACAGACTTAAGACGAACTGTTTAAAATACAAACAGGATTTAAAGATTTAGAAATCTCTATTGTACAAAATGACATGTATCCTAGAATGTTCACCAGGGACATGACTGTACAATCTTTTGCTAAAGCAATGAAACCTGTGACTGATGCCTGGTGGAGCTAGCCAACAGAAAAACCCATCAGCTTAGACTGTGGAGCGAAGAGGAAGGGCTGGATTCTGCAGGCGTGAGCCAAGCTGAAGGCGTCATATCAGTTTAACTCTAAGAAAAGACAAAGCTCACCCCTGGAGCAGCATAAGTACCAGCAGAAGAGTTGGAAGGAAATTGTGTGGAGAGCTGCTTCCAGTCAAAGGGTAGGGCCATTGCATTCATGGTCTCAGAATGTGACGCCACAGCCTCCTACGTTTCAAAGAGTCGGAATTGGATAGCCAACGGGTGGTGGAGTTGGAGCTGCCATTCAGTTGGCAAAGCAGATGGGGTCTTTGTCTACACTGAATGAGTGGAGTTCTCTTGCCCAAGGTACAGGAGGGGAACTGCTAAGGTAGAGGAGTGGGATAAGGATGGTGGGGTTGAGGAAGCAGTTGTTTTCCTGGTGGGCAGTGGAAGGTGGAGCTGAAGCCCAGGGTGAGGGTTGCCTCTGCCTGGAGAAGGCATGGCTGCCACCTAGAATCTAGAAGGCAGGGTCCCTGCGCAGAGGGATCCCAGGAACACAGGATGATTTCACACCGTGGGAGCTAATGTAACTTTCTCTGCAGCTTTTTGGATCTCCTTGGTTTATGCTACTCCTTCTTTCCCTCAAATTCCTCCCCGCTGAAATGGGAATGTCTACCTGAATGTCTAACTTCGCCACTGTGCTTGGGAAACGGATACCATGTAAACTCGACGTCACAGATACACAGATGAAGAACAATGCTGCTCCAGGAAGACAGTGTGCCTAAAATCCTACCCATAGTTGAGTTAGATGACTCAAAAGACACCATTCTGGACTTGGGAGTTGATTTAAGACTTTGGAGTGATGTGATAGGGTGATTGTCCTTTGCAGGTGGCAAGGATATGAATTTTTTGGGGGGGGGAGGGTAAAGGGAGAATATTTGTGGCAGCTCGAACCAGGTTGCAAATCCCAACTTTGAAGCCTATGGTTAGAATGGGCTGTGCTTACTATGTTGATACGTTGGACTCGTTTGCAGCGTATTCTAAGTGTATCTGAGATGCAAAGCAGATTAAACAAACAAGCAGAGCGGAGACAGGGTCAGAGAAATGTAAGACAGGTAATGTCTGGGATCAGAAGGTCAGAAGAGGGGATGGAGAAAGAGAAGCTTTTCTCTAGAGTGGGTGCCAAGACTCTCTAGCTGCCTACCTCACTGTCAGGGCTGACTCACTGGGCCCCTAGAGGACAAGGGAGAACTGCCCCTGTGGGTTTCCAAGGCCGTCACTCCGGACACGAGGAGAAGGCCCCACCTCTCTTCTGAGGACTGGCTGGTGATTTTGAACTAAGACCTTGCGGACTGTAGCGCATCATGTAACCATTACGTCTCCAGGACTCTGAAAGGGCACGAGGCTACATTTCTGTTTGTTAAAACCAACCACTGTGGCATTTGTACCAGGTGCACAACATCAGTAAAGTGGATCTCTGTAAATACTGCCATCACTGAAAGAATGGAACTAGATCATCTCAGAGAGCCCCTCCCAGATCTAAAATTCCACAGGTAGGCTCTTTTCTAAATCAATGGTACAAAAATATATGTCTCCTAATACAATCACGACGATCATCAGTTCCATCTTTCACAGGTCCAACGGCAGACGTTACACTTTCTAGATTCTGATTTATGAAGTCTGCAAGATAAAAGCCTGGTGATTACCTATCAGTAAAAAGTCGAGGGAAGTATATTTTCTGTATCCGAGTCCAGTGTTGGCTGCTGAATGTGACACAATAGAAGTTTGTTTCTTTTACACTTACTGTAGACTGTACTGTCTAAGGAGGTGGAGATTTTCAGAGATGTGGCGTGACTTGAAGGTGGTACCAAAGAAGTAAAAGGGGGCTCCTTGTTGAAAAAAATACTCTCTTCTGATGTATACATATGTAGTTTTCCTTTCATTTGGAAATTTTAGCAACCTGGGGTTCACATAGTATTGGAGAGACATGTTTCAGCTGACCAGGTATCTCTATGCTACACTCTGGTGTCCAAGCGGCACTCATTGGTTTAGGATCAGGGTGAGTGTTACGACTGCATAATCATGATGTGTGGTGAATTTCTACTCCCAAAGGAAGGGGAGGAGCCCCGGTAGTCCAGCAGGGGGCCAGCTCACCCTCCCTCAGACCATTGGAGGGACAGACTATAGTCTAAAAAAACCCCCCAAAAACTATGAATACATTCACTGCAGACCCAGGCTGAGTTGGCTGTTTAGCAGGACAGACAGCGGCGGCAGAAACGCCTGGTGGGCTGCATAAATGTCCTCGGCGGGCTGCATGTGGCCCGCGGGCTGTAGTTTGAAGAGCCCTGGTCTGGTGGTTAGTCGTAGTGCAGATAACTACAAACTCAGTAGTTTCAATCCACAGCGTGGGAGAAATATGAGGCTTCCCACTTCTGTGGAGTGCCAGTCCTAAAGGGTCACTCTGAGCCGGCGCTGGCCTGATGGCAATAGGTTGGGTTCTGAATTGGCGGAGGAAGACGAGCCCGTTGGGGCAGAGGCCCTCTACACAAGGCTAGGAAAGCACTGCTTCCTCAAAGCAGCGTTGAGCTTGATGACCTAGATCAAGCCAAGCTTCCAGGACTTTTACTTCCTGATGTAGCCTGACTCAAAACGAGAAGAAACACTGCAAGCATCCATGCAGTACTTTCAACGAGGAGTGTGCCAGTTGTGAATTTAAGAGAATTTGATATCGGAAGAAAATGAAATGGAATGGAACAGGTCAATATTCCAGGTGTGGATGAGCTTAAATGGACTGGTGTTGGCGAATCGAAGTCAACAACCTGTTGATTTCCTGTTTACCATGCCAGGAATGATAAATTGACGAGGAACAGCGCCGTCACTTAGGCTGTCAAAAGATCATTTTGAGATTTATGCTGGGGGGGGGGGGGGGGGGGGGGGGAGAGGGGAGGGGGAAAAAGAGGAGCTGATCCCAAGGCCTCAACGGAAAGTAAATGTCTAGAAAAGAATGATGGAATATGCGTACTAATATGTTGGATATCACTGATGTAAGGACTGTAACAAGAGTTGTAATAGCCCTCCAAAATAAAATGATCTATAAAAATAGTAATAAAAAATTTAAAAATAAGTAAGATTCAGGAAAGATTTATCCTGAAATGCAACACCATCAGTGACAGGATAAGGACCATATGCCTGCAAGGTGGGTCTGGTAATAAGATTGCTCAAATGTATGCACCAACCACTAAATGAGGACGGAAGAATGGTTTGGGGCTTGTTTTCTTTTTTTTTTTTTTTTTAAAAACCTCAATTTCTGCAGTATGAAGTAGATCAAACATGTGGTCAAAGTGCCTGGCTAATTCCTGGTGGGTGGACTTCATAAGCAGAAACAAGACGCATTAATCGTTGGAAAGATATGGCCTAGGGGACTACGCATACAAGGCAGGAGACGGCATAAAGGGGTGTCTAAGAAAGACCTGCCACTCGCTGATTGGAAATACCTCTTTTTCGACAACACACATGGTCTTGCATGGTTTGAGCACACTGCCCAGGCAGGAGGGGGCCGTCTCTGGAGAAGGAGATCCTCTGTGATTGAGTACCCACAGATGAGAGGACGACCCACAGACTGAGAAAGAGACACAGGGGGCTCCGCCCGCCACAGCCCTGCTGGTGGGGATGGGGCAGGGCAGGCACCTGTTCTGGTGCCCTGGGGACAGTCATGGGGGAGAAGCAGACTTCCTGGGGTCTCACAGCAGTCCCTCTCTCCTTGGCTCAGGCTCCAGCTGCAGCTGCCTCTTTCGAGCAGCAGGGCTGCCTCCAAGGCAGCTTGGAGCCAAATGAAAAAGTCAGCTGTCTATGAATAGCTGGTTTTTGTAATTGGCTTCTGTTCTGTTGGGAAGCTGCAGCCTTCGTTGCGGCTTTTTTTTTTCTATCCCTGCATCGTCATGGCTAATTCTGGTAGGAAATTCGAGGGTCAGGAACCTGTCCTTCTTTCCATAAATATGGGATGGTGGAATTCCAATGTCTCCTTGTTGCTCTGGATACTGGGAACAAGCTGGCTTAAAATACAACGTGGGATCTACACGAGGAAGAGAAGACACGAGTGCTCTCCCAAGAGGCAGTATGGGGATCAGGAAACTGCCAAGACCCCGTTTAGGGTAACCCCTGAAGCGCCCCCTGTTGCCAGCTGTCCGCTCTTTCCCAGAAAGGAATCCTTAGGAGCCTACATCAAGGTGAAGGTGATCATCTTGATGGGTAGGTTTGCCCTCCTAAGGGCGGGGAGGACTGCCTCTCTGTCTTGACCACCGCCCACTTTGCGCCCTTGTTTTCTCAGACTCTCATCTTGCAGGAAACAAGGAGCCAGGGCCGAGAAAAGAGAACCCTCCCTCGGAGAGGAGGAGCGGGGCAGCCCAACTCCCAAGGTGACGTGTGCCACAAGGGCCAGTCTGCCTGTAGAGGAACAGTCGCTCTCCCCTCAGCCACTGACCAACGCAGAGGCGGCCTTGCCTCTGACCCTGGTCCCCCAGGCCAACCTCTGTAGTCAGAGGCCCCACGCCCACGTCACAAAGAACCAGCTGTGGGGGTGAGGTCAGAGCCCTCCGCACGCTTTCCTGCCTGCTGACTTGCTGGCCCCTACCACCCTCACGGACTCTGTCTCACTGTCCTGGGATATGTCCTGCCTCTTACTTCTTACAGCTCCTTCCCCTGTCCCGTTGACGCCCCACTCAGTGGCACAACTGAATGCCTAGAAAGGCTCTGGGGGTGCCTATATGAAGAACCAAGGCCCACGTGTTTCCCAACAGAGATGCATTCTCTGGTGCCTCTGTCAGAGGCGAGATGCTAACACCATCTACCAGAAGGCTGGCTCTCCTCCTTACCCTCTTCCTTTACTGTAGCTGGTATGGTTTATTCTTCATTCCTATCCGTTCCTGAGACAGAAGAATTCGATTTATTTTTGGCAACTAAAAGATGGAGGCAAACCAGGTAACACGGCTGGACTTTAATTCAATTGCAGATATTGAGAGAAGAGTCAGACAGAGACATTCTTGCACTTTCCTACGTTGTCCCAGCCCCAGGTGAGCACTGAAGGTGAACTCCAGTGACTCCACTGGGTCGGCAGTGCACTGAGTTCTGTCTGAAGCCAAAGTTCGCAGTTTAGTGCTGGTCCAAAGGATAAGCTCTGAAATCAGGTCAAATCTTCTTAACTCTGTTCCCTTGGACAACCTCTGAACATCAGTTTCCCATCTCTGAGTTGGACTAATAGTTTTCAGTCAGAGGGCCATCTTGAAGATTCAATGGTAGAATACCATCTGCTTTACCAGTGGGTAAAGAGGTTTGCTGAAGACTGGAAGAGTTGACAGTTTAGTTTTAAGAAAGGGCCACATGTGCCTTTTATCGGTAAACTCAACCAACTAGGTCTAGTAAATCCAAACAGGAAAATGTGGGCTCTTGGGGTAAATACACCAGCACACAGAGATGCTGCACAGTCAAAAGGAGAAAGAGACCAGTATTGTTCCTGAACAGGAAGAAGGCAAGGTGTTTGGGTAACCTTTCTCCTGGGGGAGCGGAAAGCACTGTCAAAGCAAATTAAAACTGTTTTCTCCCAGAAGCCCAAACACAGGCAGGCTCATGCCAACTTCTGAAAGATCTTGACTCCCTGTACACTCCAGATTGGCACTGGGCAGGTGCCAGTTGCTGGAAAGCTGTTTCGTGGTCTGTGAGGTGTCAGTCCCTGTAGGCGCCCAGCTTTCTTTGCAGATGACGGGACTCAAAGGTCTTCATTCTGGAACACTCTAGGTCAATGCAATGACAAAAATTTGACAAAGCCCCTGACAGCCTGGGCTCAAAGCCAGTGCTGTGCCGGCATTTGAACTGAGAGATCTGTTTTCAATCAGCCCCAGATGTCCCAGCCACTCCTATGAGCAGCTCGAAGAAAGGGCCTGGGATTAAGATGGTCTCCTGGATGAAATTCAGGCTCGGTTCTTTGGTAACTGTCCCTTTGGGAGACAAAGGCATTGCCGGCAACCACACTGGAAGCTCCTTGAGGATGGGCTTCATCCCCGGTGCTCCAAAGGGCCTGATGAGTGCTGAACACAAAGCAAAGAGTCAATAATATTTGTTTTACTGAGAAACTATGCGGGGTTCTGCGGAAGAAATGATGGCAGGAAGTCACAGGAGGCAGGAGGGGCAACGATCAGACTGGAGAGCAGTTGTGGAAGACCACAGAGAAAGCATCTTTGGCAGCACAATGGCGAGCATGAAAGGCGTACTCTCAGCCTGCACGTGCAGCTCCGCTGCTTGCCCCTGGGAACCACGTCTAAGTAGAGAGATGAAGTCAACTGGCTCATGCTCACTGAAGAGCACCCAGAAGTAAGAGAGAACTCCCAACTGCATTTCATGAATTGGGAGTTCAGCTTATCAACATGACCCCTTTTCTTGTAAGAGAAGACGTGTTTTATGGAATAAAGATTAGATTGTCTTCGGACCCTCACAGGCTGCCCTAAATTCGAGGTTGACGAGTTGTTTCCAACTCAGTGATTCCCCAGCACGCAGCCCCACTGCTCCACAGAGCTGCCAAGGCCACAAGCAGTGACAGAAGCGGCCTGTCTCCCATGTCCCCCATGCGTTCTCATTCTTGAGATATCACCTTGGCTCCGAGAAGGAAGGGCTTTCTAACAGTCCGAGTAGGGTACCAGTCACTGTATTAGATTAGATTAGATTCTATTTTGATGTAAAAGTGCACTCCAAAAATCCTGTTCACTACTTGGGATGCAGGAAATGTGTTATTCGTCTCTGCCTCTCCATGAAAGAGGTGTTTAATGAGTGTTTGTGAGGTGGACAACTAAGTGAATGGATTATGCAATTTACAACCTCTTTTCAGAAGTGAAAGAGCAAAGCTGCCACTTTGAGGACTAAGGTAACCTAATAAGCATGTGAAAGCTGAACAATGAACAAGGAAGGTCATCAGGTCGATGCATTTGAAGGGATCGCTGAAGAACATGGGAAGAACATTGCTGAAGAAGATGGAATATGATCATGGGGAACAAACTAAGTTATCTTGGAAGAAAGAAGTGAGAATAACGAGGGTCCACCTCACAGAGTTTGGATGTGCTATCAGGAGGAACCAGTCCCTGGAAACTGCGTCAGGCTTTGTGAAGTACAGCAAAGACAGAAAAGAACTTTGATGAGCTGGACGAGCATGAGGTTGCAGTGATAGGCTCACACATAAACAGCAGCTCAGGGCTGCGCAGCGCAGTGTTAACTTCTGGCGTTGTGTTGCAGCTATGGTTGCTATGGGTCTGAACCGGTTCCATGGCGCCTAACAACAACGATGACGTATATGAGGAGGCTTTATGAAGCATGGGAAAATTCCACTATATTTTAATATTATTTTTCCATTAACTTTATAGAGCCCCCCTTTTAATGTTCAGTCATAGGATATAATCTGGGAGATGAAAACCAACAGGGAGTCTTACAAGGGGATTAATAACATGCTTTAAGAATTTTCCTAAGCCTGAACTCCCATAGCTATCATTTACAGTGTAAGGCACAGGTTCCGACTATTGCTTTTTGAGAAAAACAACAACAACAAAAAACAACTCAGTATTCCCTGACAATGAGAAACTTTTGTACTGTAGCCCACTATTCAGTACAAAGTGTAGGGATTTCCATTTGAAGCCCTCACCCCCACCCCTGGTCATCCCAGAGCTCCCAAGGGGTTACATCACCCACTTTAGTAAACACTGGTCCAAGGGAACCTACGTGGACAATGTCACATGACTTGGATTCTAGTTCTACTCTGCTAACGTGTTAGGTAACTTTGACTAAATCCATTCATCTACAAAATCAAGTAAACACATCTAACACATCTTTTCGGAGCGTCCATTCTGGCGTAGAAACTGTTCTTTGGAGGTGGTCGGTTCAGCTTTCAGTCCAAACGTCCTGTGAACTAATGACTTGCAAGTCAGTTCAAGTTCACGGCTCACGAGCTGATTCTGACTCACAGTGACCTGACAGAGGCGCACAGCACTCCCTCCATGGGCTTCCGAGACAGCAAATATTTACCAGGGGGCTGAGCTTCATCTTTCTCCCTCGGAGCAGCTGGTGATTTCAAACTGTCGACCTTGAAGTTAACCACCATCATCCACTAAACCACCCAAACCTAAGAAATCCAAACTCTCTGCCGTCAAGTCAATTCCTACCTGTGGTGACCCTATGAGATAGGGCCAAGCTGCCCCGTGGGTTTCTGAGACGGTCACTCTTGGAAAGTCCCATCTTTTCCCACACAGCGACTGGTGGTCTTGAGTGACCAACCATGCAGACAACAGCCCAACGTGTAACTTCACCACCACCTCCACCACCATCACCACCACCACCTCCACCACCACCACCACCACCACCACGGTGCCTTAAAGCACAACAGGTAAAAGAGCTGAATAAATAAACACCATGATCATGGCCTGAAGAAGGGGATAAAACTGCTTGGTTAAGGACTTGCCCTAACTTTTTAACCTTCCCAGGTGCTGCAACCTCAGAAAAGTAGCACACATTCTCATCTCCCTGCGGTGTGAGCCTCCAGTTAGGCACCAAGGCAGACTGCATAGGAAAAGGGCTAGTGAGTAGGCAGGCTCCAGGGGTGCCTCTGGCTAGCAGTTTTAATGTCATTTCTCAGAGCTGTTGGCGGCACCCGTCACAGATGTCACAAAGTCCCCACTGTTGGCTCAGGTACTTTCCTGCTATGCCCCACGGGCGTCTGCCAGGAAAGGCATGGAGACAGACAGACAGACACACACATGCAAAGTCATGAAGAGACAGATAAGGGCTATGAGAAGTGCTGCTATGTACAATCAAAGCAGTCTCAACTCACAGCAACCCTGCCCTGTGAGACCTTCTACTGCCAGCCTGGCCCCAGTCTCACGGGCGGGGATATGTTTGAGGCCACTGTTTGCCACGTTGAGGCTGCAGGACCATCCGGCCCCCCATCCCTGTCTTCAGGCGAAGCACTGCTGACTATGTGCTTCCCTTGGGAGTTCTAATTCGAGGTCTTTGCACATTTGCTTCATTCTCATGTTACCCTTTGCTCAGGGATACAGAACTTTGAAAGCTTTGGTGTGGCACTTTTGCTTGATCATTTCTTCCACTCACTTTAGTGAACCCGTATTTAAAAGCAAGTTTCATAGTCACCTCCTTGTCTTTTTAATGACCTGCTTTGCTCGTGTATCATGTCCTTAACATCAGAGCTCTGTTCTTGGGTTATTAATGCTCAATGTGTCAAAGCTAATCTTGAGCTGGCCTCTAACTTCAGGTGAGATATACTTCAGATGCTTCCGGAAGGGGGCAATACTCTCTCCGGGGAGTGCTACAATGTCCCAAGGGAGCGGCAAAAGCGGATACCTACACTTTGTTCAGGATTATGGAAAAAAGCACAAACGTCTTTTAACTCCCAGGGGGTGAGGAGTGGGGCACTGAGTAATTTTTTTTGCCTGAAAAGTTGAAAGTAAGTCAAGTAGGTTTGGGAACCTATGCTTTCGAACAGACTCTGGTTCTCCCGAACTTCCTGCCTTCGACTTCAACTTGAACTTGCAGATGAGCACATGATCTGTCTCACAGGTGACTCTCGCTTTGTTCCCATTCATGACATGGAGCTTCTCCATCCCCTCCTCCCACAGATGAAGTTGATTTGATTCCTGTGAATTCCATCTGGTCAGGTCCATGTGGATGGCGTCCAATCATGTTGGTACAAAAAAAGACATTTGCAACCAATAGGGAATTGTCTTGAAAAATTAGAACATGCAATCTCCTCTGTCACTTTTCATCGTCCAAGCCATATGTTCCAATTAGTCACCCTTCTTCTCTGCTTCCACCTTTCAGCATTCCAATCACCAGCAATCATCACTGCATCTTGATTATAGGTCTGATAGACTTCACACTGCAGAAGTTGGTGAAAGTCTTACTTATCTTCCTCTTTGGTATTAACGGTTGATGAATACATCTGAATTGGTCTTTTAGGCATAGAGGTGTCATTAAATGATGACAGCAGTGCACTTCAGGGCAGATCCTAAAATGTTCTTTTTGAGGATGATGCATTCAATTGATCACTCCTGGCGTATGTAGTGTAGTGGTTACAAGTTGGGCTGCTCATCCCAAGGGAAGCAGTTTGAAGCCAGTAACTGCTCCTCAGGAGGAAAGACGGGGCTTTCTACTTCTGTGAGAAGTTACTACAAGATCTGCCTTGTTCTCCAGGGTTGCTCTGACTCAGACTTGCTTTTGTGGCAGTGAGAGTGAGTTGAGAGGCACAGCAGACCCACATTGCGAGTGCCTGACTCAAAACGGAGACCATCAGCCAATGTCCTCTCACAATACCGAGGACATCTTATTTTTAAAAATTATATTTTGGGGCTGAGCCCCGGTGGCTTAAGTGGTTGAATGCGGGACTGCGGCCTGCGGGCTTGGTGGTTCAAATCCAGCGGTGGCTCTCAGGAGCAGCACTGGGTAGCGCCCATGACCACCAGAGGCAGTGATGTCCCCCCCCCCAAAAAAAATTATATTTCCTTTTGAGCAGCATAAGTCTTCCTATAGTCATATTTTATACATCCCATATTCCAGTTGATGAGAGGTGTTTGCAGCTGTTTCTTCTATCTTTGAGTCAGGTCACAACATGAAATTAAGGTCTCAAAACCTTACCCTTCTTCATCAATGTCATTAAGGAGGACTCGACTTTGAGGAGGCAGCTTTTCTCCTATTGTATCTTGAGTGACTTTGTACCAGAGGCACTCATCTTCTGGCACTATATTAAACAGCGTTTCATGGCTATGGATGAGATTTTCACCAGAATTATTTTTTTAGAAGTAGACCACCTGGTCTTTCTTCCTAGTCCATCTTAGTCTAGAAGCATCATAGAAACAACACTTGATTCTGTGGGTATTTGAAAGACTAGTGGCACAGCTTATAGCACCACAGTCACATGCAAGACGCTGCAGTATAGTGCAGTGACTGGGCAGTGGTAGAATCATGGCCACAAGGACTTCTAAAAGTTTGAAGATACGCATGAGGACAGATTCTTTTCCATTATAAATTACAATTATCAGTCCGTCACCACCATTTCTTCTAAGGAGAAACACTCTGCCTGTACTTCCTGTGTAAGCAGATCCAGCTGGATGAGATGCCTCTCCTTTTTTCCAGTGGCCAGAGTTGATTCAACCAGCATGTGCTCCTGACACAAGGAGGATGAATTCATAGGCCAGTGGTCTATGACGTGGCCTGGTATATACAGGATCAAGAACAATTTGTATCCACCCCCTGCCCCCCCTGTAGTATCTGAACAAGAGAATACCCAGAGAGTGTGTGTTAGTTTGTCATGGGAATGAAAGCCAAAATATGAGGTACCTCAACAAAACCAGTGTTCATTTGTTGTTGTGATGTGATGGGGATAGTAGGGCATTTGGGGTTCATTCCCCTAGGTCTGACTGTTAATCAAGCTTTCTATTTAAAGGTTCTGAAAAGATTGCATAAGAGTGTGCGACAAAAAAAAACCCTGATTTGTGGCAGATAGGGGACTGGTTTTGCCATCATGGCAATGCACCTACTCACACCGCCATCTCAGTGCACCATTTTTTGGCAAAAACAGCATGTTTCTTTTGCCCCACTGACCTCACTCTGCACAACTTCTTTTAGTTTCCACAAATGACGAGGGCCATGAAAGGACAGCGATCTGATGACATAGAAGGGATGAAGAAAAACACAAGGGAGGTGTTGTCAGCCATCCAAACAGATGAGCTGGAAAAGTGTTTCCGAGAATGGAATAGCAGATTTCATAAACGTATTAAGTGTATGGGAGAGTAGCTTGAAGATGATAACGTTGTTCTATAAAAAATTTAAATACATTGCTTTGAAGAAAATTCCAGTCTTTGGGGGGTGCCCCCTTGCATGTGGTGGGAAAAGAGGTGCTGGTGGGGTCATGTTGGAGCCCAGGTTAAGCAGCAGTAGTCCAGAGTGAGAAGGGAAAGCTGTCCGACTAGTTGAAAGAAGTGACGTTCTAAGAGAGGCAGAAACGACACAAACAAGCGGCTGCTCAGTCCACGCGTGTAAGAGAGCAGGAGAGGGAAGAGAGTCCGAAGAACTGCCTGGATTCCCAGAGGCCTTTTCAGGATCTCTTTAAACCATGTGATATTTGGGGGAAACAATCTCAATGCTATGCCTGTCATTTCTTGAGGCTGTTTGAGTGCATTTTTGTTCCTTGACATAGAAAGAGGCCTAGCACATCCAATTCACCTTGGCACAGCCCCACCTCAGAGCTTTCAGGCTTTGGATAATAACTGATAAATACCACACTCAATGTGGGGGAAAACATGTCTACATTAAGTTCCACTTGATCCTCACAATAACTCTGTATGGAGGAATGGAAGGCATTACTTGACAATTTTTTTAGATGTCAAAATTAAGGCAATGAAAACTTGTCCTAACTTCATTCGGCTAATAAAGGAAAGGGCTAGTATGCAAACTAGATGTATACTCCTACCTAATTTAAGAATTTCTCTGCTTTACCACAACTGCTTAACCAATAAGAAACACGCTGATTCCACCCCCTGTGTCTTCGGTTCTGCTTGTAGAGTTATGACTACACGGAGAATTCGGCCAGGGCCAGTACATGCCAACTGGCATCTGTTTCGTTTTGTCTTTTCCTCAAAATCTGGGTTTAAAACATGTCTATCATCATTCCACAATCAATATGTTGTTGTAACCACTCACAGCTGTGTCCTATTTAGGAAATAAGATTGAGGCATTTATTCATTGATCATTCATTCATTCATTCATTCTCAATTGACTCTCTTTTCAGTCTCTATTAACTCTATTATGCTTGATGTCATTAAGCAGGCTCAAGGCATGGTCCTTATTCTCAAGCAGCCCTGGAAATGCTTTGAACTTTGGGCATTGGAGTCATATAGTCTGGGATCGAATTCCAACTGTTACTTCTAAGGGTCAGTAAACATGGACAGACTACCTGCCTTGAACAGCTGTTGTGGAGATTATGTAAAACTACCGCATGCAAGCGCCTCTGGTACACAGAAAGTCTTCAGGGAGGATAGTTTTACTCTCCTTCCCATTAGGTTAGTTGCTGTCTGTTCTGCTGCTTTTGATGTCTGGAGGCCCAAGGAAGCAGACCACTGGACTTATTTTTAGGCCTCTGAGCAGATTTGAACTGCCTGTCTTTGACTTACAGTAGAGCACTTAATACAGGCGTTCTCAACCTGTGGGTTGTGACCCCTCCAGGGGTCGGACGACCCTTTGATGGGGGTCGCCCGATTCATAACGGTAGCAAAATGACAGTGATGAAGTAGCAATGGAAATAATTTTATGGTTGGGGGGGAGGGGGTCACCACAATATGAAGGACTATATGAAAGGGTTGTGGCCATTAGGAAGGTTAAGAACCACTGACTTGATTCAGGCTACCCCCAAAGACTCCTTTCCTTTAGGTAATTTTCAAACTTTAGCCCGTTTCTGGATAACGTGCAGGGCATGCTATACACACCGTCTTCTGGGTCCTCTTCAGAGTGTATCTGACTTTGTAGATCTGGGTTGGGGTCTGAGATGATGCTGGCGCCGTCCATAGGGGTACCATTTCGAGAACCCACTGATGTTGAAGAAAGGCTGAGGCTTCACATTCAGATCTATAAAAATCTGCCAGAGGCGGCTGGAAACTTCAAGACAGCGGCAAAAGAATTCGTGGATCATGTCCAAGGAGAAGGCCTTGGTCCTTCAGGAGGGAGCATTTGAGCAGCTCTTCAAGAACAGGCCGCCTTTTGAAATGCAAAGCAGTTCTGGGCAGGATGGGGGTCGAGTCAGAGCTAGATCCAGAATAATCATCTTTGCTGCACCCACGCAGTGACCTGCTGATCAGCATGTCAGCTTCATGTCAAGTCTGTCTTTTGAACAAATTATTTAAGAACTCAGATTTTTTTTTTTTAAAGCTCAACTCGGCTGCTGGCTAGAGCCTTCCACCTAATGAGCATCCCTTTGTGCTGCGTTATCTGGCGATGACAGACAAGGCAGAACAGAAAGAGGCTCCAAGGAGGTCAGGAGGGGGTGGGGGTAGGCTGCTAATTAATCTCCATCATTCACCTAGCCGTGTTACCAAGCTCACTAACGCTGTACAAGCCACATAGAAAGCCCCCTCCCACGCTTAAGTCAGCAGGGTTGGGCTCGAAACTGGACAAAATGATGTGACAATGACCTAGATACACACAGGCTAAGGACGCTGGGCAGAGGGGCATATCCAGGGCCGCACTCCCTCTCGCCTCGACCACTGCATCAGCTTTTTAATGTCATGTTTATCACTCAAGTCTTTCTTTAACCCACAACTGAGGAAAACAGGAAAGCGTTGCAGCTAATTCAAAGGGTAAGCTAAAGACCGACTTATCTATCCATCAAGAACGCAGGTACGTATTGGATCATGCACAACACTGTCCAAACCCCACAGCAAACTCCCACTCCCATTGGGTCGATATCGACTCATAGTGACCCTGCTGGGTAGGGGAGAATGACGCCTATGGATTTCTGAGGCTGCCACACATTATGGGAATGGACAGCTCCACCCTTCTCCCTTGTGACGCGGAGAAAATTAAATAAAGGACAGTGGACATTAGACTTTCTTCACTTGATCCTTTTAGATACAGAAGAAGTAAGAGACCACGTGTCTGATAGAGGAGTGGCCTTCATGGCACTTCTCGTGGCTGTTTAGGGGCCACTGGCATCACCTGAGGAAGGGTAGTTCACACATGAACACTGAGGGGCTTTTGATGAGGCGAGTCTTTAAGTCAAATTAGAACAAGATTCCCCAGTTAAATGAACTCAATGGGATACATCTAGTAATTGCCACTGTGAAGCTACCAAAAAAAAAAAAATCAAGAGATCAAGATTGTCTGTGTAGAAGATTAGGTTTCCAAAGTCACTAAACAGAAATGGAGTGGGATTAACACCACCCAATCAAGGTTTTCTTTTCAATGTTCTTACTAACCCTGCACTAAGCTTTGCCATATGCCTGCACTTGCAGTTTGAGAACCAAACTATAGAGGCTGAAGATTTGCTTAATATTTATTGAAAAATTATTCCTAGATTCCTGGTGGTTCTTAATCTCCATTTATTACTTTCTAATGTCCCACTAGAATCCATTGACTTTACAGTTAAAGGGTCTTTGCAGTGCATTTTTTTAAAGCATTCTTGTGAACTCTAAGAGTCAATATTTGTTTGCTTTCATATGGGAAAAATCAATAATTTGCTTGGACGGTAATATCTCATCAGAGTTTTCCTGAGTCTCCCACTTAGTATGTTTTTCCTGCTGTTTTGCAATCTTTACAATTTAAAAATAATTCTACAGTCTGTGAATGACTTGCTAGTGTGTTCCTGTTCTCAGGAGATGTACTTAAACATTTACCTTCTGAAGATCATAAAGCATATTCAGAGATAAATTAAAACTGACCCAGTCTATAGTTAAATATGTAGACCACTTAATATCAGCCCAGGGAATTTCTATTGATCCTAGGAGAAAGAATGCTATTCTAGTTTATTCAGTTCCCCAAACAGAAAAACAACTCTGCAGAGACTTGGGGTTAGGTGGCAAATGCTGAACCTGTGTTTTACATGGATTTTTTGTTAGCTCAATCACTGTAAGAGTAAAGTCTTCAAAGGCAGACTCCAGTTTGCCCCAGAGAATTGTCAAAATGCAGAAAAGTCACAGAAAGTTTTCACATCAGCTCCAGCTTTAAGGTTTCCAATTCCCAATTAGATTTTTTTCTCTATGTGTCCATAAACTAATTGGAACTGAATTAGAGTCTCACTTGCTCCAAAATACGGAAGACCACACTGGCTTGTGGGATGTGACGGCCTATATGCTGCCCTTGGGGTCAAGGGTTACTTTTCCTGCCTTCAGGCTCCGGCTGCCACCACAAAACTCTTAGAAGCAGGCTTGCAGGTAAACAAGCAGCCTAGATCTAGCTCAGAAGCAAGAAAGGCTACATGGAGGGAGCACACCAGCCAGTGTGATCATGTGGTGTTGATGGGTTCAGGTATCAGGCACCAAAGAACAAAAAATCATGTCGTTGTGAATGAGGGGGAGTGGAGATTGAGACCCAGGGTCCATCTGTGGGCCACTGGATATCCCCTTACAGATGGGTCTCGGGAAGAAGACAAACCGGTCAGGGTGCAATGTAGCAATGATGACATACATCTCTTCTCTAGTTCTTCAATGCTTGCCCCCCTCCCCCCCTGCATGCCCCACTATTATGGTCCCAAGTCTACCTTTCAAATCCAGCTAGACCAGGGGATGTACACTGGTACAGATAGGAACTGGAAACACGGGGAATCCAGCAGGGGATGATCCCTTCAGGACCAGTGTTTAGAGAGGTGATACTGGGAGGGTGGAGGGAAGTTGGAGTAGGAAGGGGGAACCGATGACAAGCATCTACACATAACCTCCTCCCTGGGGAACGGACAACAGAAAAGTGGGTGAAGGGAGTTGTTGGACAGTGTGAGACACGACAAAATAATAATTTATGAATTATCAAGGGTTCATGAGGGAGGCAGGAGCGGGGAGGGAAAGGAAAAAATGAGGAGCTGATACCGAGGGCTCAAGTGGAAAGCACATGTTTTGAGAATGATGTTGGCAACGAATGTACCAATGTGCGTGACACAACGGATGGATGCATGGATTGTGATAAGAGTTGTAAGGGCCCCCAATAAAATGATTAAACCCCCCCCCCAAACTCTTAGAATCCATTGCTGATACCATGTTTGGAAGGTTTTTAGATGTTAATATACTACATGCTGTGCTCATATTCCACAATTTTACCTTTTGCCAGCCTTTATCTACCATGACACTTACTTTTTATAATATTACTCTTTTGGTAGGAGTGCAAAATTTGATTGGCAGAATTAAGTTTCATGTGCTTGTGGGTTTGACTTATGTAAGACTATTCTCTGCTCAGGGAGCTGGGTCCCAAACAACTGGAAACTTACTCAAGATAAGTCTAGAACAGGTGCCCTCATTTCTGGTCAAGCAATCACTGACTTTTTAAAGGACATGTCTTGTATTTTCTTTTAAGAACTCCTTGAGTCATATCTTCCTTGGGTAATTTAGTGCACAAACCTTTGGCTTTGTGAGTCCAGTTTGTAAGTTGCCTTACCTCTCACTCAAAACTCTTTATTTTGAATTTCAACTACCATGTGCCACTTTGGCTTATGGATTTTCTCCACGGGACGAACCATTTGCATGCCTATGAACAAGAATTGCTGTTCATCACTATCAGTCCCCTGCATTATTTGTAGATTACTATTGTACAGAGATGTAAAATAGATCCTGTTCTACTCACAATTAGATAATCCAGAAGGCTGTATGGGGACAAGGTCTGTGAGCCACATCTGGCTTTCAGAACTAAACCTTCGTGGAATCATAGCCATGACCACTTGTTGACCTTAGGGTGGAGTTGCTTTTGTGCTGCACAATGGCAGAATGGAATAACTCGAGCTAGTCTCTCAGGCTACAGACTATGTGCCCAGTAAAACCTACACAAGTCTTAACATTAAAAAAAAAAAAAACACTTTTCTCCTCTGCTATTGTCTGAATAGAAGTTGTTGGTCAGATATATGATATGCAAATATGCTACCAGCTTTTTAGCCTGACTCCACCCTCCACCCTTCCTCCAGCCCGTTCACTAGGCCCTGGTAGGCCAGGGCTACTGCCACAAGACTGAGTCTCTTCCAGCCACAGTGGTCGCAGACTGTGCGTACTTTGGTTTTTACCAGTTTGAACGGTGGTTTCATGCCATAGGGTTGGCTCTGACTCACAGGGACCCTGTCTGTGTACAGCAGAAAGAAACCCTGCCCCATGTGAGCCTCACCATTGTGAGGTTTGAGCTCACCGTGCCAGCCACTGTGCCAGTCCAACTTCTCCAGGGTCTTCTTCCTTTCTACTTGCCCCACTACTCTACCAAGCATGGCGTCCTTCTCTAGGGACTGGTCTCCCCTGACAGCCTGTCCAAAGTATATGAGACCAAGTCTTGCCATTCTTGCTTCTAAGGAGCATTCTGGATCTACTTCTCCCAACATAGATGTTTGGTTTTTTAGCAGTCCATGGTACCTTTACTATTCTTTGCCAACACCAATAATTTAAATGCATTGATTCTTCTTTGGCCTTTCTTATTCAGTGTCTAATTCTGGACGTTGAAAATACCATGGCTTATGTCAGATACCCCTTAGTCCTCAAAGTAACCTAATTACTTTTAAACACTTTAGAGAGGTCTGGAGCAGATTTGCTCAGTGCAATGTGTTCTTTGATCTCTTGATGTCTGGACTGCTGCCTCCCTGGGCACAGGGTGTGGTTCCCTGCGAAAGGAAATCTCTGACTGCAACAGTTTCTCCTTTTATCTTGATGTCACCTGCTGGTCCAGTGGTGAGGATTTTTATTCTCTTTACATCGAGTTGTAAGCCACACATTGCCCATACTTTTTCAAAAGGAGATTCCAAAGGAAAATCTCAATGTTTATTGCTCTTGAAGATCCCGCCCGGCAGCAATCAAACTCCTTCCGTCAAGAGGCCCATGCTCCTGATCCATCACAAACACGACTCTTCAGCTTCACCCACTGGGGTTGCCTGCCTGTTCCGGGCATCTGAATAGATGGCCCTGGGTCTACAGTATTGTTTCGCACCTATTATTTGTTTGGATACTACTTGTTTTGGGGGCATCGCTGCCCTCTGGTGGTGGGAATAGGAGGCCCAGCCTTGCTGTGGGATTTGAACCTCTAACCCAGTGGGCTGCAGTTCTGCGCACAACCACTACGCCACCGGGGCTCAGCTTGGATACTACTTGTATGCTGTTGCCATATTCACATACCATCTGCTCTGCTATTCGCTTCGTAATTCTATTTTCCTAAACCAACCTATTTAAAACAGAAATTCAATGAAATCATGGTGTGCTAGACCTAATTATATTCTTTTCTGTTTAGTAAAATAAATGCTTATTTCTATAATAAAGTTTGTCAAGGTAGAACACAGTCCAGAACTACCACGGAGCAAACATTGGGAGGAGAAAGCACACGTTTCTGAGGTGGGTACTTGGGGCTCCCACTTCCCTTTCCACAGGAATTGACATCTTGCAAGGGTTTTATCTGTGCTGCTGATTCCTCTCCCTCTGCCTGGAAACCCACATACCCTTTTCAGCCTTTCTGGCGAGGCCAATGGTGGCGAGTTCCCCTGCAAATTCTTTCTGTGGGTACGTCTATGACTTACCCTGCCTTCACACCCTACTGAATTCTTACCACATTAATGGCAGTCTCCCCATAGTCCTCCAAGCAAGATGAGCTCACTTGTTGTCTCAACCTTTCTGAACCAATGGTCATTTATGTTTATGGTTGACTGTACCCTGGTGCCTTCTACCTCACTGCTTAGTTTCGGGGGGCTCTGGTCTTCCCTCTCAAGAGGTCTTCAACCCTGGAAGGTAGGACTTCATTTCAAAGTCTCCCCCTTTCCTGTGCTGCCCATGGACTGGCAAATGGCCAACCACAATGGGCAGTCGGGGCATGTTTTACATTCTTCAGTGTGGTCAGCCCTCGGTGCTCAGGAGGGGCTCCCGCTTGGGGGCTGAGCTGCCATGTCCCTGCCGAGAACTCTCCTCAACGTTCCTTGGCCAGTTGTTATATATTACTTCAGCGTATTTTTTTTCTGTGGCATCGCTGTCATTTCTGTCTCTGTGTCATCTTCACACTCAGGTCAGGGTTGTCTTGGGCTCTCTAACGACATGTTTGGGGAGCATGAAGTAACAACTTTGCAGGGTCCCACCTCTTTTCTTGGACCAGACCCGTCAAAACAACCGCTGTGAGTTATGTCTTTGAATTACTCCTATCAGCAATGAACATAATACATTGATTAGAAAGATGGATGAACTCTTGGGACCGGCAGATTTTTCTTCACCATAATTATAATGCATGTTGTTCGATGACACGATGATTTGAACAGTATTTCTTCCTTATTTATCTACTCGGTAACACTCCACCGAATAACTTGGGTTTATATCTTTGGGCCAGAGGCCACGTTGGACTTCTGCTTGACACCAAATCCTATTAGAGATCATGGTAATGCAATTATATGTTCAAGTTAAATATTTTATAGTTTCTCTAGCCACCTAGACAAATCACTCTCTTGCCTCTAGGCAGAAACCACCAGCACAAAAGATATGGCTTCTATCCTCGAAAGGAAATGAGAAATAGTTGCTGTTGTGAGAAGTTCATGGAACCTTCTGGTCACTCTGGACTCCCGGCAGCAGCAGGGCATTACGCTCTTTGTACTTGATTACAGTAGAAATGTTAGTCCCTGTCTGTGCCTGGCCTCAATCTGAAGTCCCTCCAGTTCCCTGACCCGTGAGCATCTGGCCCGTCCTCGTACCACAGCCATTTCCTCCCAACCCACTGAGAGATTTGGGGATGGTAGGTGGCTCCTGTTCTCAACTCGATGAGATGCTTAGGATAAGCAGAGCCAGGCACACTGTGACATCCTCTGTGGCGGATCAGCTTTCCTTCTGGCCTTTGTCCAACCCTCTCCTGGGCTGGTAGGTGGCTGCCAGTCCCGCGTGGTCAGCGGGAGCCCTGCCTCTTTCCTGGCCAGTGGCTCACTTCCTTGGTGCTGGATCCAGCCTTCTGCAAACTCGGACTTCTCTTGGCTGGAGCTCCTTCGACCACAGTTGAGTTTGCATTACAGAATGGGACGGACTGATGTGGGATGAAACCTTGGACAGGCCGGGGAGTGCTTCTGACCCGTTGTTTCTCCTGACTCACCGAGGCCACGGAGGGGCTGACCAGTTAAAGGATTAAGATGAGACATCTGAAGCACCTGGGGAAGCCTGCCGCCTATCAGTGGTCAGTAACTTCAAACTGGGTCAAACACCGACCAAACAAAGCAGAACCATTCGGACATGTCAAGAAAGAGGCTCCGACGTGGTGTAACCGAGAGCCCTCTGGCCTTTCAGTGAGACCCTAAGGCAGTGGTTCTCAACCTGTGGGTCACGACCCCTCTGGGGATTGAATGGCCCTTTCACCGGAGTCACCCGATTCATAACAATAGCAAAATGACAACGATGGAAGTAGCAACGAAAATAAATTTATGGTTGGGGGGGGGGGAGGTAAGGCGACCAGGTAAGGCATCCTATTTTTTAACAATTTAACGTCCTGCGGCATTTTAAAATTAAAATACATATATTACAATACTATTTTTTGCATTCTATGAAAATTTTTGTTGCTCCATATAGACCAAATTTTTAATCAAGAATCCCCCCCCACCCCGATCAATGGCATCCCACTTAAAATCTGGTCACTTTAGGGGGAGGGTACTACAAAATGAAGAACTGTGTGAAAGGGTTGCGGCATTAGGAAGGCTGAGAACTGCTGCTGTTGGGGCTCTCCTCCTCTTCCTCCTCCTCCTCCTTCTTAACCTCCTGTGTGACCTTGAACTCAAGTTTTCTCCATCTCTCTGTGCCTCAGTTCTCTTATTTGTCAAAGAGCAATGCTATATATAGGCCAGGTCTGCTCTTCTTTCCATCTTCCTGCCCTGCGTTACTGCCTTTCCTGAATACCTTGGGAAGTTTGTTCTTACGAGAGCCGGGTGTGGGCTCCCACAGCCAAGGCTGGAATACCAACTCCACTGTGTACTGAGGCTGGGACCTGCTCACTACGAAACTGAGGGATGTTAAGGTGGGTGGTGACACCGGCGGGGCTTTCTAGGTCTAAAAGATACGAACTAAAGCAGGAAAACCAGACTACCACCCACCAGGGAACAGACTCCAGTGGAAACAAAGGTCCCTTGATGCTGGGTCCTGCCCAGCATTGCGAGTGATGATCTCGCGATCCCCTTCGCAGCTGCACAGCTTTTCTGTTGCCCGTTCCACCCCTGGCCCAGGGCCATCGCTCCTGAGGAAGCAGGTGCCGTTCTGCTCCAGAGAGGTCGGCTCTGGGGCAGCTGCTGCTCTGGGCTTTGGAGGGCTTGGCGAGAGCAGCTTTCCTTAATGACGGCCGAATATAATTCCTCTTCCATGTCAGACCCCGGGAAAATCCCACCCTTCACACTCAGATGCCAGGATGGCAAATGAACAGAAACAAATCGGACAGAGAGTACTTTGGAGACGTGCTTCTGGAAGTCAAGGAAGTGCTGGGACCTTTGACCGCTCCCTCTTTCTGTTATGGCTTGAACTGTATGTCCTCAGGGATATCCTTAGCACCGGGGACCATGACCTCATTTGGAAACAGGCTCTTTGGAGATGTAATAAGTCAACATGAGGGCATGCTAGAGAAGGGGCGGGTGTGTCTGAATCCCATCTAAGTCGTGTCCTTCAAAGGAGGTGAGACACAAAGATACACAGAAGAGGAAGACAACTCCATGAAGACATACCTAGAAGCCAAATCATATCTGAGACCACCAGAACCCAGAGAGGCCAGAGAGGAGCCCCCTAGGAAAGAGAGAGACCCATAGTCCTGTCAACACGCTGACCTCAGACTGCTGGCCTCCAGAACTGGGGGATGATAAAGTTGTCTGTTTAAAGCCACCTACTGTGTGGGACTTTCTAAAGCCATTTGTATGAAGTTAATATACACGGCAGTCTTTTCATGATTTCTGACTTGTAAGTAATAAATTCATAAACCCAGTCAGCCAGATAAGATAACACTTGCAATATTAGTAATCACCACCACCAGAACCACCATTTATGAAGCTCTGTATCCTGGCCCAGCATGGAAAGTTAGTTATCTTTAGTTCCATTTTTCTGGGAAATTGGGGGGGGGGTGTCTAGAAAAGTAAAATATTTTATACAGTTTTACAGAACCCAACTCTGTAAAGTCCCCAACAGACTCACGACCAAAATACAAGGACTACGGGGTCTGACTGCTCCCTCATCAGGCTCTCTTGGCAGCTCCCGACTGCTAAACTGATTGCTTGCATTATTCATTTTGATGAACTTTTTACTGAGCGGCAGCAGTTTCAGACCATCAACTATGCCTTCAACAATCCAGACCACCCATTCACCTGCTGACCCCATTCTGCTCCCATTCTGCCCTACCCTCCCTGCCCTCAATTCCCTTCGACCTCCTTGGACCTTCTTCCAGGGCCCGACGGGCCCATTTCCTGGTCTCCACTTTTCCCTACTTGGCTTGCTTCCCATGCGAAGCTTCGAAGTCTGTTCCCTTTGGGATGTGAGTCTCTGCCTTGGTTTTTTATCATGCTGTTCGGGTCTCATGCTGGTCCTTTTGTGGATCAATTTCACTCCACTGGGGCCTTGGGAACACGGTAGGTGACACATTGGACACATCAAGGGCAGCAGTTGGAAAGCACCAGCGCCTGCTTGGCAGGAGGAGGGAGTTTCCTGCTCCCACGGAATGAGCGTCTCAGGAACCCACAGACACAGTTCTGGTCTGCGGTCCTGCAGGCTCGCCAGGAGTGGGCATCGGCTTGAAGGCACCACATGTGGTTTTAGGAACTCTGTCACTCAGCACATAATGTCCTCTGGGCCCATCCAGGTCGGGAGGTGTTTCACGGTCTCATCACTGATGTCGAGGGAGGCACAGTCTTCCATTGTGTGCCTGGAAGAAGGTGTCTTCTCCCCTTTGTCGACTGATGACAATTTGGGCTCGCTGTTGTAAGCCTGCATGATAGTGACTTATCTCCATGCCTGCCTCCTTCTCGGCAGGAAGAGCTTGAAGAGCAATGGGGGTCTAATATGCCCAGTTTAAGGCCAAGGGAGAGTTTGTGGTCAGTTGAACTGAGGGATCGAAAGGCACAGCCTCTGCCCTCTCAGGAACTTCAGAGGTGACAAGACGGTGAGTCATACGTCAGTGCTGTTGGGCTAGAACTGTTGACTTTGCACTGCTGCCACTGTGCCACGAGGGCTCCCCTTCGTAAGGCAGTGAGTCACTGGACAGGCCGGAGGAGGACGCATCATCGTCCTTCAGTCCTGGGGCTGCCCGGGTATGCTGCAAGCAGAGGAGGGAACGCAGAACATCCAGAAAGAGGACTATGTTCAAAAGCAAATGCTCTCTGATCGCAGGCAGTGCGGTAGGCCTGGGACACAGGACGTGAGGAGGAGGGACAATGGGCTCAAGGCCAGGAAGAGCAGTCAGCTGATAGGCAGCAGTCAAGAGAGACTGCCCACAGTCTGAGATGCAGGTCTGCAGGACCTTTGCTTTAAGCAAATCTAAGAGCCCACTGTTGTAAACCTGCCTCCTCTCCGAACGGACTTTGAGAGCAACAACCAGGCTGGCCTGAGCCACGGCTCTGAAACCCAGGGCTCTCACTGTCCCTGGAGAAGATCTTTGTTCAAAAGTTAACCTGCCTTCTGCATGGAGAGTCAGATTAGCAGTACAAATGAAAGACGATGAGTCTATGGTGTGGTGGTGAGAGTGTTGCGTGTGTTGTACAATCTCAACACTCCCTTCTTGGAGTCGGGGAGACGAATGAACGTGTTCGAGGTCGCACAGCTGCAAGTTGCAGAACTGTGATGGAAAGAAACCAGATTTCTTCTTGCCCCACCGACGGCCCTCTCCTAGACTGCAATTACCT
This sequence comes from Nesogale talazaci, assembly GCA_004026705.1. Lineage (NCBI taxonomy): Eukaryota > Metazoa > Chordata > Mammalia > Afrosoricida > Tenrecidae > Nesogale > Nesogale talazaci. The sequence continues at coordinate 31,863 of PVJH01017120.1, forward strand.
GCTCCTCCCTGAGCTTCTGCCCCGAGACTCTCCATTCCCTTTTTGGGGGGTCCAAATCCTCTTGCCCATGACTGAATTCGCCTTAGCCTAAACTGACTCTCATTGCTGGACTTCTCAAGAGGCCTCCCTCCGACAATTCATCTTGCCCTATACAGTATTGCCACCCCCTCTCTTGCTGGCTGGAATGTTGCCAGTGCAAATCCTTAGGCTGTGAGAGGTTTGGAAGGGGCAAGGAGCCCAGATGTGGACTGCCCCTGGGAGCCGCACAGGGCTTTGTTTAAAAAGGAAAAAAAGTACAACCATCACACGTTTTCAGACGATCTGCTTCTCATCAGAATAAGTCGATTTGAGACTAAAGGGTACAATCAGAATTCAGAGGATTAGAAAACTTTTCTTTGTGACAATGCAATACTGGCCAGACACATTTAGAACAACATGAATAGCAATTTCCATGGCATGCTTCGGGGGTCCTGGGACAGGCCAAATGGTCAGTGTGTTCGGCTGCTGCCTGAAAGGTTACATGTTCATGTCTGACCAGAGGTACCTCAGAAGAAAGGCCTGGTGATCCGCTTCTGGAAACCCTAAGGAGTGCAGTTCTATCACAGCACTCATGGCACTGCCACACAGCAGGAGCTCAAGTCCACTCGCTGGCTGATTTCTCACTGTGCGTACATGCTTACCATGCATCAGGTTACCTACTCTTCCGAACAAAGTCTCCACCAACAATGAGACCCAGCTCCTGAGTGGTCAAGCCTCGCTAGATTTTACCAAAACCCCACAGCTGAAAGGTGGTGGTACAGGAAGTTGGGCCCAGGCATGCTGCCTTCAGACCTTATTCTCTGAACCACCATCATGCATGGAAAGGTTGCGAGAGTGACAGTACAAGAATGTCCACAGGTCTCAATCACCATGGTAGCCTCAACTTGGAGCACTCTGGCTAGAGAATGAAGGCTTAGAAAGAACAAACTCTTACCAAAGTCAAATGCATACTTCTGTGTAGTTCTGGACGTGGGACCGAACTTCAAACAAGCCATCCCCTCAGAATGGTGCATAGAAGGATCCCAGGCTGTTTCCGCCCAAGTCCCTACTGCTTATGGCAATGAACCCCTTCAACCTGTTCTTCCTTGACCTCTTTGCAGTGCTAAACATTTTTTTTTAAATCAAAGTCGTCTATGTCCATAGTAATTGAAGTCCCCCAAATCAAACAATGCTCCAATACTTTGAAGGGCAGCCATCTTCTGCCTCACTAAAACTCTTGAATCTTCCTCTTTCAGTGGTGTGTTCTAGAATTTACTTCAATATTTCTAAACATGTGTCTATGTGGCTAGTTTGTATGTCTCATTTTTAAACATATCTATATGCCGTGGTCTCTGTTTGTACCCACCACCAAAGAAGATGGAGGAGCCACGACAGGAGAGGCAGGACAAGTGCATACAGCAGCCGGTTTGGTTTATTTAACTTTCTGTGTTGCTACTAATAACTCTACCTGGACTAGGCCACTGACCTGGGAAAACCCTTCTGAAAAAGGCTTTCCCATGTGTGCAAACACACCAAGTCATGCAGCTGATCCACCATTTAACTCTCTCCTGTGGGCTCCCCCCGGGAGCCGTGTCCAGCGGCAGTCTGGCCTGCAGCCTCGACCGAGGCCGTCGGTTGCCCATGGGTCCCCCTGCAGTTTCTCTTCATCAGTCTCGGTTCTTGAACCTGAGTTCAAGAGTGCGTCCGGCACTCTCTGGGGTTGCTTTGCTTTGGGGTGAAGAATGCTTCCTAGTAGCTTCTTGGGAAAAGGGGAATGGGAGGCAAGGTTGTAAGATCTTGAATAGAAGACTGGGGTTTCCAGAACACTTCACTGGGCTCAGGAAGAACCTGTCCATGGGTCAAGAGGCTGCTGTGTGACAGAACAAGGAAACGACTTCGTGGGTTCAAATCAGGAAAGGTGTGAGTCAGGGTTTATCCTCATACCATATGTACTCCATAGGGTGATACTTACCTATTCATATTTATTCAATATGGTGGATATTTCTCCAGTCTGTAATCTGTACACTGAACAAATACCCAAAAGAAACTGGATTCTCTAAAGAATGTTGTATCAGGATTGGAAGAAGGTTTATTAACAACCTATAATACGCAGAGGACGCACTCTTGCTTGAAAGTGAGGGGGAGGTATAGCACTTACTGGTGAGGATTAGGTATTGCAGCTTTTAGGATGAATTTAATTCAATGTAAAGAAAACGAAAATCCTCGCAACTGGACCAATAGGCAGCATCATGACAAGTAGAGACTGTCAAGGATTATACTGTTTGGATACACAATCAATGCTCAGGTGAGATCAAACAGTGAGATACATTGGGAAAACTTGCTCCATACAACCTCTTTCAAGTGTTGAAAGGCAAAGAGGTTTCTTTGAGGGTTAAGGTATTTTCAGTGGTCTCTCCTACATGTGACAGTTGAACATTGATAAGGAAGACCAAAGAAGCATCTGAGTTATGGTGCTGCTGAAGACCCCTGAAAGAACCAGACTGCCAAATGAACAGACAAGGCTGGCTTGGAAGAAGTACAGCCAGAATGGTCTTGAGAAGCAAGGAGGATGAGACACAGCCTCAAGGACGGCGGATGTGTTATTGGGAGACCAGGACCTGGAGAAAGAGATCATGCTTCGTAATACCGGAGGGAATGCAAAGATGAAGACTGATCCTCGACCAGATGGACTGACACAGGAGCTGCCACAGTGCGCTCAAATGTAACCATTGTGAGGATGGCCCAGGACAGAGGGGTGTTTTCTTCTGTTGTTGCTGTGAATCGGAACTAAGTTGAAATTACCTAACAAGGAGAATAATACAGCTGAAAGTTTCATTGGTCCACCCAGCTATAGATGCATGTGACCAGGTATACAATTTTGAGTTGAAAATAAACTTCCTTCATAGTTGGTAAAGTCATCTTTCAGCTCTTCACTGCTGTTTCTCCACCTCTTAGCACCCCGGCACCCTGACCCTTTGTAATTCACCTTCTTTCTCTCCCTTCACCTGGGGAACTTTCAGGAAAATGAGTAGTGGACTGTACTGTATACTTTCAGTCCAGAACCCCAGGTTTCTCGGCTCTGGCAAATGTGCTTGCATTATTCCTCTGCTCTTAGTAGCCAGATACGGAATTTCCTGAACGAATCCCCAGATTTCCTTATCTATTTTCTCCCATTTATCTTAATTTCCCCCATCTATTTATCTTTCAACCCATTTATGGAAATCTTATTTCAACTGTCTTCTTTTCAATTCCCAACAGCTTTTTCTTATTCTTATGTAGTAACGTGCATGCATATGTTCTTGCTCTACAGAGACAGGGATATCTTTCTCATCTCTTGAGGATTTTCAGTGGGATTTCTGGGTAGAGACAAATGTAACATTCAGCCACGGTTTTTGCTCAACAGCATTTGACAACATTTTCGATTTCCTTTCTTCTGAAACTCTCTCTGCCCTCAACTTTCCAAATAGTGCATTCTCTAGATAAAGTTTATTAGTATATCCCCGGGTGGGAGGAAGGGGGAGGTGGAGAGTCTTTATTGATAGGGCTCCGAGTTCCTGTAAAGAGTGGGGGGACAATATTGACATTTGCGGCAATGATTGCATAACGGGATAAACAAAATCAAGTCATGAAATTATACGTGAGAAATGTTGACTTGGCAAATGTTTGGTTTGCAAGGTTTTACAACAACAAAACTATAGGACCAGACCAATGAGAAACCCCTAAAGGCTACTTTTCAACTATTTCTTCCACTATCGTCAGTCATTGTCATTCTTCTTTTCTTTATAAAATGGTGCCTAATCATAGGTATCTGTCCTAAACCCCTCCTGTCTCATTGCCTGTCATCTATCCCTAGTTCTCTCCTATCAGGTTCTGAGGTCTCGGCTTGAACATCATGTACTCAATCCCTCTGGGACATCCCTTACAGTCAGCTCAGAACCGTTGTCAAATGTTCCCCTAGACCGCAAACCTCACCTTTACAACGTATCTGTTACAGGATGGGGTGTGTGGCGTGTAGAAGGTGCAGCCGCAGTATATATGGAATGAACACATACTGCCAACAAGGAATAAAGGAATCAAGCAACCAAACAAGAAGGAGAACTGGATTCAACCTAGGCTGGTTCCTACACTTGCCCTGTGACTGTGGGCTATGCTGGAAAAGAGCTTTAGCTTTGCTGCTCTCTGCTGCTGGCTCCACGAAATAAGGACGATAATCCTAGTATCACCCTACTGCATGGACTGAATGCCTCAAAACGAAAAGACTCACCCTGCATGTGACTTTGCTCAATAAACAAAAGGGCTTATGCACCGTACAGGATTATTACTGTCACCAGAATAATCCCCTTTTTCTACACAGAAAATACTCAATTCTTCTGTGTAGAAAACTCTAGTCCATTTTGGGTATGGGGCAGACAGGAAACCAAATGGCAGGCTCAGGTATCCAGGGTCACTTCACAAATGCTTTCTTTCTTTCTTTCTTTCTTTTTTTTTTTTTTTGGGGTGGGGACATCACCACCCTCTGGTGGGAGCAGGAAGCACAGCCTTGCTTCTGAAGAGCTGCTGCTGAATTTGAACCGCCAACCCTGTGGGCCGCAGTCCCCCACTCAACCACTATGCCACCGGGGCTCAGCCTTGCTTTCTTAACAGGCATCCTCATGGAGTCCTCTCTGGTGGCCTCGAGTACGGGGCTCTCAGGATCACCAGACTACTTGGGGTCTTTTCTTTCACCCCAAGTGAAAGCGAGTTAAGAAAGCAGAAGATGCCTTCCCGGACAGTAGTTTTAACACAATGCCACTCTTCTTTGTGAAAAAGAAAACCACCACCATGAAAACATTTCAAATATTCTGATCCATACAGGTGTGTAACCGAGTGGAAGAAACACACGTTGCGGCACTTAAGAAAGTAGGCTGGCAGGAAAACTTGTGCTGGGCTCGAATTTTTTCTCCTCTCGATGCGAGTTAGACTTGTGCCAACTGAGAAGAAAACTAAAAGTCCCACTCACCTACCCCGGGAGTTGATTATGACTCAGGGTGACCTTGCAAAATTGTCCCTGTGGGCTCCAAGCCCCAAACCAGGCCACCTTGTCACCACTGAGTCACCAGCCCTCCAAATGGGAAAGCTCTTAGAAGCTCCGCCCCCTCCAACCCCACTCAGTCCCCCCCCCCCCCCATCCCTTGGACCCTTGAGCCACTCTGCTCACTGGCACTAAGACTGGTGAGCCCCGACGAGCTTCCTGTCTAGGGTGTCTTGTTTCCACAGCAGAGAAGCATAGTGGAAAAAGCTGTGCTCTCAGTGCTGACGGTGAAATCCACATTCAAACTCTGCCTTTACCTATGTGGATGAGGAAACTTACATTTTTATTAATAGATGTATGTCAATGCATCTCTTATATCCTACTTCTAGAACTACACAATGTATTATAAGCCTCCCCGAGATTCCAATTCTCCCTAATGATCATCTTTTAATATAATATTCGCTAAGCGGATGTATAAAAGCTGAATAATATAATATTCACTAAGTGGATATTACATAATTTGCTTATATGATTACTAGACATTTGGATAGTTCCCAAAATTTCACAATGAAAAGGGATGCTTTAATAAGAAGGAAGGTTTTTCTAGGTAGTAATTTCCTTCTTTAAATATGCATATGTAACTCTTTTAGGTGAAAGTTTGCAAAGAAAGCTAGATTCCCATTTAACCCTTTAGATATGTCTCCATGGCATTGATTCCACTTTCTGCAATGTGTCAATGTTCTCATTATCGGCAGTCTGATTGTTCTGTTTCCATTCATCTAGCGTCCCTGGCTCTCCTTACGGTCTCATATTTGTTTTAGGTAAATCTTGACAGTTTGGTATTGGTGTATCTCTTCAGGAAAGACTCTCGGGAGTTCAAATCAAACCTTCCAAAGAAATTGCAAAATGTCAAATTGCTTTCCCCAAGGGCGGTGCTGCTTTATGGTGGAATAAATAATGTATGTGGGTACAGTCTCCACGTTGGAAATGCACATTAATAATCGAGTCATTTAACTCCTGTAAACAGTCTTGGAAACTCATAGGGACAGTTCTACCCTGTCCGATTGGTTCCCTATGCATTGGCATCATCTGGATAGCAGTGAACTTACTTAAAAAAAAAGTATCATTAATTTGCCTTTCTCTGAATACTAGTGAGATTAGACATATCTCGGGTAGGTTTATACACTGTAGAGTTTTAGAAGCTTGTTTACATATATCTTAACAATTCCTCTATTGGCTTTCATACTTTGTAACACTGTATAAGCTTGAGCACAATCTAGAATTCACCTTTGACCTTCCATCCACCTTTATATCATCCAGAATCCACCTTTGATCTTCCACGACACCTTTCCCAGTCTACAACTTTCCTTGTATTTTCACGTGAAGCTTTCTTGTCATCTGTATGCTTTCTCCTTTCCAGTTCAAAAGTCCGTCACTCAACCAGAGATGTGAGAATATTGGGGTTTTTGTCCCCACTGCCAGTTTGACTCTTTGATCCATCTGGAGTTAATTTGGGCATGTGGTGTAAGGTGCGGGCTGAATCAAGGTTGAAAACCCAAATTCCATTGGGGGCAAGCAGGCAACTTAAAGACAGGTGTGAGAGGAAGGAGCACAGTAGACTGGGGCAGGTGATTCAACGTGGAAGGGATTTTGGCCTTCTAGTTTTTAAATGGAAGTCAGAAATCAATGTTGTTTTTATGGGAAATCACCCAAACTTAAAGACAACATTGGGGCATCCCTGTAGACCCCAAGTCCGAGTCTGTATTAACTGACCACCCCTCCCCACTTCTGGATGCCTCTGGCTTAAGCAGATTCTTTTTCCAAATCACCCCAACATTTTACTGGCAAATCTTCCCCTTCTCTATTAAAGTCCCTTCTTTATCCATTCTTAAAACTTTATATCTATATGGTACGATTTCAAGGTAATTTTATTTTATTAATCTGCTTGACTCTCCTATCTCTTGTAATTATTATAGTTTTATGATATGCTAATATCTTTGAAGAGGAATATCATGCCATTAGTCTTCTTTTTGAAATTTCAGCCATCATTTCATCTGTTTATTATTCCAGATGAAGGTCTTGGACCACTCAATCACCTCCCCTCAATTCCCTTTAGGACTCTGTCTGGCATCCATTAAACCCATAAACAGACAGACACACTGAGAGCCTTTCACCTTCCCATCTAGGGCCATGTTTTATTTCCTAATTATTCATGTCCTGTTTTATAGCTCATGATAAAACTTCACAATTTTTGTCACACAGGGCATTCATAGTTCTCATTAAGATGATATTTTAATTTTTATTGATTTTTTGGGGGGGAGACTGAGACATTTTTCATTTATTTCCTAACTGATTATTACAGGTACATGGGATATCTATTGACTTTTTAAAAGCTATCTTGTTCTCCAATTATCAGGTCTGAATTCTTGTTAAGTAAGATAATTTTTCAATGAACATTCATTCCTGTCCTCTCTAGGAATATAAACCCATCCTCCATAAATAATGATAATTTTGTCTCAGTCTCGTTGCTGTTTCTTGTATGATATTGGCCAAAGCTTCCTGCACACTGTTAACAGATGTGCCCAGATTTCATCAGCGATTTTATAGGCAAATCTTCTAATGTTTGATCAAGAAAAATAGCATGTCTTTATGCAAGTACCACCACATGATATGGGCTTTGTTATTTTGGTCAACTATGACTCCCTTTTCAAGGTATTTTTGTAAGGATATTATGCAATGTCCCCCTCCCCCCAAAATATTAGCGTTTATGTTGCAGAATATGTTGCAGAAGTATCCACATAGCATGCTTACAAAATACCTTTGGATCAGGAATGATGAACCTCAAACCCCATCTATGCCATGCATCAATTGTGTCCAACTTACATGGGGTATTGGCTTTGACCTACAAATTGATATTCTTGATCATGCTAAATATCTTTCTTGCCTTTCGTTTTCCACATTGTTACAGCCTAGCACTGTTGTCAAAGGTACTTCTATCATTCATTGGAGAAAAAGAAAATAATTCTCCACAAACTGAAAGTGCAGTCCCTTCAAAAAGTGCAAGATAAATATGCTAATCAAGTCTCCCTAGGTTTAGATCTCAGCTCCGTGTGACCTTGACCACAGCTCCTCAGATCCCAGCTGCCATACTTGGAAAATGGCGATAATAATTCTGACTGCATACGTTAGGATAGGAAATGAACATGGATTCATGTAAATGAGATGCTTCACACAGATTTGACACCTAGGGAAGCTCAACACATTCACTTTCTTCCTCTATCATTTAGAGGGATAACGGTTTTACAAGTGTTTTCCCAAATGCACGCTTTCCAAGAAATAGCTAGTATCTATAGACTAGAGAAAATTCTAGACTCTCTCTGTGAAAAATGCCACCATAGTCCACCTGTTGCCACAGCAGCTCTCCTGTGTGTCGCCTACATGCTGCTGCGATGCGCAAAGCGGCGCCACTTGTATTTCCCCATGGTGGACCCTTCCAGACTAATGCAGTGAGGGAAAGGGGACCTGGCAACCTGCCTGAGGAATAGCTCACATTTCACATGCCACTTAGAACAAATGCTACTTAGGGAAGACTCCCAGGCTTCACTGAAGGCACTGGAGCACAACAAGGCTCGAGGAATCGATGAAATATCAACTTCGATATTTGCACAAACAGATGCATTGCTGGGAGAAGTCACTTCCCTAGGCCCAGACATTTGAAAGAGGTCGACCAACTGACTGGAAGGGATCCTCATTTGTGCCCAATCCAAAGAAAGACGAGCCAATAGACTGCAGAAATTATTAAACAATATCATCAATATCACATGCAAAGAAAACACTGATGATCATTCCAAGAAGGTTGCAGCAGTGCATTGACAAGAAACTGCCACATATTTATGCCAGAATCAGAAGACAAAGGATGAGATATAGCACAGTTCATTTGGACGGTCTCAGTGGTTCTCAATGTGTGGGTCGAGACCCCTTTGTGGGGTTAAATGACCTTTTCACAGGGGTCACCCAATTCATAACAGTAGCAAAATTACAGTTATGAGGTAGCGGCCCACTGGGTTGGAGGCTCAACTCCAGCTCCCAGGAGCAAAGGCTGGGCCTCCTACTCCCACCACCTGAGGGCAGTGATGCCTAAAGAAAAAAAAGAACTGGTGCTATACACTAGTCTGTGTGACCATGAGGTCAAGTGGGGAGAGTGGTGATACCAGGGGGATGGAGGGAAGGTGGAGCAGAAAGGGATAACTGATTATAAGGATCTACAAATAACCACCACAGAAAAGTGGGTGAAGGGAAACATTGGACAGTGTATGATATGACAAAATAATAATAATTTATAAATTATTCAGGGTTTGTGAGGGAGGGGGAATGGGGAGGAAGGGGGGAATGAGGAGCTAATACCAAGGGCTAAGTAGAAAGCAAATGTTTTGAGATTGATGGTGGCAACAAAGGTACAAATGTGCTTGATACACAATGGATGGATACATCGATTGTGATGAGTTATATGAGCCCCCAATAAAATGATTTTTAAACAAGCTGGTGCTATAGCTGATACCAAGGGCTTAAGTAGAAAGCAAATGTGTTGAGATTGATGATGGTAAAAAATGCACAAATGTACTTGGCATACAATGGATGGATATATGGATTATGATAAAAGTTGCAAGAGCCCCCAATAAAATGGTAAGCAAAAATAGAACCGGTGCTATGCAGATGGCACAGCCATGCTTGCTGGCAGCAAACACGACTTGAAGCACTACTGGTGAGTGTTAGAGACTACATACAGCCTTCAGCTGCGTCATGACTCAACAAAATAAAAATCCTCACAACTGGACCAAGAAACAATGTCATGCCACACAGAGATGGAGAGACAACACCCTGATAAACAGAGACAAGACTGCAGCTGTCGGAGATTTTCCCCTCACGGCTCGGGGAAGCCGTAGTCAGGGAACAGCAGCGACACATCGCACTGGAGAAATCCGCTGTCCCAAACACCGGGTAACATGCTCCATCGCAAAGAGATCGCTTTGAGGACTACAGAGAGCCGAACTCAAGTCGCGGTACTTTCCGTGCTCTCCCGTGAACGTGAAAGCTGGACAGCAAATGAGGGAGACCAGAGAAGAGGTGATGCCTCCACTTCATGGTGTGGGTGAAGATGACTGACTGCCAGGGACTGATTACCAGAGGATGAGCCTATCGGTCTTGGGAGCAGTACAGGTGCCACACTCCCCGGAGAACCCGGGATGGTGTGATTTCATCTCACTTGCTTTGGACACAGTATTAGAAGAGACGATGCGTCGCCAAGAGTCAGAACTCAACGGATGGCACCTACAAATAACCATGCCTGGAGGCAAGGCCATGCTTGGTCAAGAGAAAGCTCCTCTGTGTGAGAGACTGACCCAGAGGTTCCACAAGAGCCTCAGACCTAGCATGGTTTCTGGGGAGGTGGCGGGCTGGAACGGGGTCTACTCCGTTGGACACAGGGATGCTGTCAGCGGGAACTGACTTGATGGCTTCTCACAGAGTAACAGATGGCCTGCTTTTGTGCACAGGGATTTTTCTCATTTCTCCCCCCCCACCACCCCCCAAACATACTAACCATCCTTCACACCTCTGCATGGGCTTTTTTGGACTGTGACACAAATGAGTACTTTTTAAAAGCAGTCTAATGTGTAATCTAAACCAGGAGTGAAACAAACCGAGCTGCTCTTAGCCCAGCACATGAGCACTGCGCAGATAAAGGCATGGACAAGCAGCTACGCAAACGAAAACCAGGTGTTCAGTGGTTTCTGGCTTACCATTTTTTATAACCCTTCACCTCACACTCATAGGCCTGTCATTTCAGCAGAAGGTCCTCTGCTCGGTCTTAGCAGCAAGAAACCAAACTAACCTCTCTTTTATATTATCCGTCATTAAATCGTTGTTTGATGATAAAGATTAAGGGGGTCTCTCTCCCCATTAGAAATCCTTTGGTATAAACTCTTCATCCCACAAGAAGGCTGGGGATCGACAAAAGGCAGCATACTCAGAGTCACCTAAAATGTTTGCCCAATGCACTGGAAAAGGAGGGCTGAGAGGTACCCAGGAGGGAGGGAGGCGGGTGCTGACTCAGGAAGGGTTGAGGAATGGAAGCATAGAAGAAGAAACTTAGTCCTATCTTTAGTCCTCATGCAACTGTCTGCCAAGTCTGCTGAAGTCTCTGAACTGTGCTACTTTTTCGGTTAAAAAAAAGAAACCGTCATTGTTCCTGCTTCTTGGGTACTGCTATGCAATTTAAATTCGATGATGCATGTACATAACTTAGCACACTGCTGGAGCACCAGAAGCAATCAGAATGTTAGTGATCGTTCTTACCAATAGCAACAGCAAGCACTTATAGAACACCTATTCTGTTGCCGTCACTGATTTGAATATTTCATCAATATTCACGCTATCTTCCTACCAGTCACAGGTAGGTGTCCACATGGCTAGGTTGTGATTCTCAACAGTTTGGCAGCTGTGATGTCCTCATGTTCTACTTGTGAGAGGCCAATCAGTTGAAAGGAGAATTTCCCAGAGTGGAGATACCTGCATCTGTCTTATCACCTTTCAACCTCTGCTTGCAGGATCACGAGCAGCCAGCTATCGGTCCTGCCTAGTTTGAGTTTGTCAGCCATGCAACCACACGGGTCAGGAGACACCTCCAGCCTAATGCCTGACCCAATTGTAGAGTTGCAGACTCTACAACTGCACAAGCCATTTCCTTAATTGATGTAGAGGTGTGGTGGTCATGTGCTTATGTTAATTTCATGATTAAGATGTAGGGGTGGAGTCTAGCCTGTTAATCTGGAGATAGCTGTTGAGTAGCCAATGAGGCCTCCTTGTCGTCATGGCTTTCTTCTAAGACTTCTGGGAAAGCTCGTTCTATCTCCCTCATGGAGATGGGAAGCTATCTCCCCAGTTGTTGGGAGTTAGTCTCAGAGATGATGAATTATGGACAAGACAAGATGGCAGCATCTGAGGAGCTGAAGGAATCAGAGGAGAAGCCGCACAGCCTTACCCTGATGGATCCAGACCTTTGAAGCTGGCGAAGCCACGTGGAGAGCCCTGCCAGCGATGAGTTGCCTCCATCACCACTGGATGCTGTTGATGGACCTTGAGCCCTGGAAGTGAGGAGCCACAGGAAGACCCCTGCCAGTGCCAGGATTCTGCACCCACTGGCCTGTGACTTCATGAGTCGGAAGGAGACATTATAGACTGGTATCGGGCATATGGGCTAATGTTGGACTTATGACTTTGTACCAGACTGGGTTGGGATGCTTTCTTAGTGTCCTATTCCTCTTGTATATAAACCATACCCTTATATCCATATGCGTGTCTATGAATTGTTTCTCTGGTTTACCCAGACTAACACAATCAGCCTATAGTTTCCCTCCCACTACCCCTCGTTTTGCTTCTCTAGAGAACCCAGCTAAGACATTCTCCCTTATCTTCATAATCACCTGATGGAATAGGTATGGATAATCTTATTGCTTTTTCTCAGCTAGAGAAATGGAGGCACTGATGAGCTATCAATTGTGTCCAACTTTACATTGGATTCGAGGGGTAATGACTGGATTCAAACCAAGCAGTTTGGTTTCAGATCTGACCCGTAACCCTAAACTACATAACAAAATTGTGTGAGTCTGGCTCCCCTGATAGAGAAACCCATGAAGACACACCACTCAGGTGATAAAAGGTTAACTTAGCAAGGCATTCTTGCTCTGGAAAACACCACAGACCCTTAGCTGCTCAGGAATCCGATTCTGTATTTCACCCTCCTCCATTTCCAAACTTACTTCTATTGTCTCTCCTCTGTCCTGCCATCTCCCTGTGCTCCTGGACAAGGTACCTCTCTTGTCATTTCTTAGGTCAAATCGGTCTGCCTCCCCTTTCCTTCCGTCACTCCGTTTCTGGCTTCTTCCCCATAACCGACAACACATCCTTTTATAAACCTTTCCTTGAACTCTCTTCCTCCTCAGGTTACTCCCATCTGTCTCCTTCCCTCCTTGGTCTAGCAGGCATGGCTTCCACTCGACACCTCTCATTTGCTTCTGAACTTGTGCTGGCCTTACTTTCACCTCTATCTTGGTAGGAAGCACTCTGCAGTTCAGTGCTATCCCTCCGCATCTAAACTGCTGACTGGTAATTGCCAATATTAGATATTGGCACTTGGAAATTCTAGTGTCACTCAAACCTAATTCACCTATCTTCCTCCTCCAAGAAACCCACCTCTTTATTTCCTACCTTCATGATATTAATGATATCAGTACCCATTTACTCTCCAAGACCCACTCTTTCGGCCTCACGCTTGCAGCTAAAATGCAAGTGACTGAGAGCAGCCTGCCATGTTCTGGGACGCATTCCTCTTTTCTTATAGAGGCAGTGGCCCAAGGGGCCCCCAATTCAAGCCCCTTTGCTTCTCTAATTCTCCTAAAACAATCTTCTGACTGGTTTTCCTGTTTCCGTCTGAGAAACCCACACTTTCTATGCCTCTGCCTATGACACCTAGCAAAGACCAACGCATGCTGTTTTACTTTAAAAAGAGGGTCATGCACTTTCAATTCCATATTATGCCTCCAGGCCATATAGCAAGGCCCTTCTCAGATGGACCTGAACCTCATTGGCCAGGCACTTTCCTGGCTGTAGCCTTTGTCCCTCACATTCTCCCAGCTCTGGGGCACACGAGGCAACCCTTGCACAGAGACATCAAAGTGAGAGAGAATGGGGAGAAAGACGAGGGTGCCTGAGCTAGGCAGGCTTGGATTCCAGTCCCAGCTCCCTCTCTGAGTCATCAATGGCTGCTTCATCTTTCCCATACTCTGAATTTTGTTCTACTCCAGGGAAAATACGTCCTCTTGAATGTTCTGAGAGTTTGATCTGTTCACTGAAGATATCTAAGACACGGCTTGTGCGCCGTAGGAAAGGAATGGCATTGCTGCTGGCAGCGGTCCCTGAGCCAGCCCCGGCTCATAGCAGCCCTGGGCTCATAGCAGCCCCACACATGGAGTGAAACACTGCCCTGGGCTGCGTGGCCTCCACGGTCGGTTGATGATGGGATGGTGGAGAGTCCCAGGGTTTGCCATGGCTGGTTTCTGGAAAGAGCTTGTCAGACCGTCCTACTCATCTTCGTCTGGACCCTTCCCTCAATCTTGTAGATGGCTGAACAACTGACAGATAACATGGGGGTGGGGAGGGAGTGGCTCTTTAATGAGGTCACTTGGCACTTTCTTGTGGGGCAGCAGGCATGCTTGGCAATGAGACAGAGGGGGTGGACCAGCGGCAATGTGAAAGGATGAAAAGCCACTGAGCTGCAGCTGTAAAGTTCGTCTGCGACAATGGTTAGGCTTATTTTGTGTGCGTTTCACCTCCGTGACAAAAACAAGCTTCCTGAGTCCCTACCTTGAGTCATACACTTTGACAGCATTTTCCAACTTAAGCCAGGTTAATCATCGTTTACAAGTAAAGCTCAGGCTTATAAACAGTGCAGCCCGAATTGATTCTCCAGTCTGAGTCCACAGCCTCTGTTCTTTATACACGCTGCCTTTCTGACCACAACTCGGCCCCTTGACTGTCATTCTGAAAATCTCTACTAGCTACGACCAATGATCGGTAACCAGCAGGAAGTCTTACACTCCTTGGGGCCAGAGTTCTTACCAAAAGGGGGTTATAGACTGGGAGGCCACACCTGTACTTAATCCACTCCCCTGTGCCTGGGGAACCTAACAACCCATATTCAACCGAACGCACAGCCACCAAGTTCATTACCACTCAGAGAGGCCCAACAAGGTCAGGGTAGGACTGCCCTGGTGGGAGCTGTAAGTCTGTATGGGAGTCCTGAGAGCTGGGAGTCCTGTGGAGAGGCTGGTGTTTTCACATTACTGCCCCTGCCATGAGAAGTCCAACAGGCTGCCAGGCCCCTGCAATACCAGAGAGGGAGGGAAAGAGGGACCACATGGTGAGGAACTTCTCTAAGGTGCCGTGGAGCAGAAAAGTCAGCGGGCAAGATGGAGATGTACAAAGAGCCTTTGGGGGTTGATAGTGTGAAGGGCTGTCAGACAATGTTAAATCCTGAACAATTCATGTGGCTTCTCCAATTCTTAGTCCCTCCCCCATTTTAATATGCATGGCGATGTAAATGAAATGAATGAGAAGGTTGCTGGTGTTAACTCACTGCTACCTAGTTGATTTCTGTTCCTCACAGGGACCCTACGAGGGCAGGGGAGAACTGCCCCATTGGGTTTTCAGGGTGAGCATCTTTACCAAGCAGACTGTCTCCACTTTCTCCCCCAGAGGAGCCACAGACCGGGGCTTAGCAGCTGATTGCTTGACCGCTGTGCTGGTGAGACTGCCTTGCTCCATGTTTCCGGAAATTCCTGCCCTCCTGTAAGCCAGCGCTCTGGCCCCTACCACCTCCTGGGCCGATCACAGGTCTCTTTCCAGTGCTGTCATGGCCCACCCCTTGACCATCTCCCCTGCCGACTGCAGTCTCTTTCCTGGGGTGTGATGAGCACGCATGGACCAGCAGTCTCCTGATGGAGACTCCGCTCAGGCAATCCGCTCTGTTGTTTAGATCTCCTTCCAGCGCCTCCCTCCTAGACCAGTCGGGGGCTCAGGGAGTACGTGTGGGCCCAAACAGACTCAACAAAGCCTGCTGTCCCTACAACTATGTCCTCTCTTTTTTGAAAACACTCTCACCTCACTTAGAGGGTCAACCCTGGTCAGCGACATGTCTTTGCTTCCTTGGACTTCCTTACAGTTCTGAAGGTCCAAGTGGCATGGCCCCTTCTAAGGGTTTAACCTAGTGGTTCTCAACCTTCCTCATGACGCGACCCTTTCCAAAAGTTTCCCATACTGTGCTGACTCCTCACCCCCAACCATAATCTTTTCATTGCTACTTCATCACTGTTATGAATCGGGTGGCCCTGTGAAAGAGTCTCTTGACCCCCAAAGGGCTTGAAACCCACAGGCTGTGAACCGTTGCTTTAGGGAAATGTCACTTTCTGCCCCCCTCCCCCCTTTCTTCTCCTGCCTTATGCCCAGGCCTGGGTCCTAGATAACCTGACTCGGGAGTCTGAAGGCTTGGCCCGCTCTGGGGGTGGCTGAGCACAGCAGTGCCCAGAGCCTGGCCCTTGAGGCAGGCATGGAAGCCCAGGCTGGCCCTGTATAGACACACCCAGACCCCAAGAGCACCATGGAGAAAACCCACATCCCAGTCACGCGCCGTCCTTGGAGGGCATTGGGTTATGTGCACACTAAGCACATTTGTCATTGCTCCCCCATATTGATGACTTGCCTCTCTGGTCTGCCTTGGGGGTCCCAGGTAGAGGATTCAGAGGGCACAGGGGCCTGAGAGAGATCTCAGGGTCAGCAGAGTGGAAGGGAGAACCCTGTTCGCATGTTTGGAGTGAGTGGAGACAGTTGCTGGCACGGCCGATCCCTGAGGTTGCAGATGTGCCCAGCGCTCTCCCATCGAACAGATTTTTGGCCACAGTCTGTCTCTAATGAGCTGACTTGAGGCCTGCTCCAACTGACAATTTCGTTCCACTTAGACCAAATTGCTCCGAATAAGTCACTGCACTCAGGGAGAGGTAAATTCACAGGGCACTTTCCCAAAGATGTCTTTCCTTTAGAAATTCTACATAGTACTGCCAGTGTCATTTACAAGATGGCTAATTTATAACTGAGAGAGCTCTCATAGCTGTAGTATGAGATATACATCTTATCATTCTGAGAGAGGGGATGTGGGGCCTGGTG
>PVJH01017121.1:0-48651 GCA_004026705.1 Nesogale talazaci
GGCTCCGGGGCTGGGGAAGGGGAGGGAGACTGCAGCGTGGGAAAGGGAGAGACGTGGGGACATTCGGAGGGCTCCCGGGAGACCGCTGACAGAAAGGACGCGGGCGGTGGCGAGCGAGCGGGTCAAAGGGCAGCATGAGGTGCCGGGAAACCGCCGTGGAGGACGGCCGCATCTCCGGAACCCCGGGCGGGCGGGAGCGCAAGCCGGGCTCGGCGGATGCTCCCGGCGCTGGGGCGGCGGCCGCGTGGGGGAGGGGGAGGGGGAGGGGGAGGGGGAAGCGTGCGGCCCCGGGACGCGGATGGGGCGGGCGGACTGACGGCCACGAGGCCGGCGCCGCGTGTCTCACCCAGTTCCTTCATGTACTCGTCAAAGCCCTTGCTCTCCATCAGGCGCCATCTCCCCGTGAACTGCTGAATGGTGGCCATGGTGGGCGCGGACCAGCGGGCGAGCGGAGAGGGTACGAGAGAGTCTGGCGGGCGAGCGAAGCGTGCGGGCGCCCAGAGCCGCGGCGTCTTTATAGAGACGGCGCGCGCCGGGCGGCTCCCGGCAGCCAATCGGAGGCGCGCCTCGCCCGGCCCCCGCCCCGCCCCCGGCGCGCCCCTAAGCACCGCCCCCCCCGCCCTCTCCCCTCCCCGCTCCCCGCCGCCCGGAGCCTGGAGATGCCAACCGGCTCCACCTGCCCGGGGATGGGGGCTCCGAGGGCGCCTCCTGCGAGCGGGGACTCGCCCGGCGCGCCCCACGCGTCCCCAGACGCCTGCTCGGACACGTTCTGGCGCCTCCGCACACACAGGAAGCCAAAGGGGACACCCGGGAGGTGGCCCCGCCTCCCCCTTTTTCTCTTGGGCCCCGCGCTTTTACAGCCACGCGGCCAGAAAATCTATTACCGTCCTCCAGACTGGGCAGCAGGAATTCATTGATAGATTGATTGAAAAAGCGGCCTTGCCACCCTAACCCACATCACACACCCTCCTGAGAGAGCCTGCCCTCTCCAATTTCAGCCCCACACGAAGGAACCTGTCACCAACCCAATTAGAGCCTGATGGTAGGTAACAGGGAGTTTATCCGAAGTTTCCCCATGGAGATGCCTGGTTTTAGGACATTTTAGCTTTCATCGCAAGTGACTGTCATTGCTATTAAAGATCGGAGATTTTTTTATTTATTTTATATTCATTCTCAAGAGAGTGAGCCCCAAGTCTCTTTCTGTTTAAAATAACCAGACATCCCGCTTTTTAACAATGTAACAACGTCCCGCAGCGTTTTAAAATTAAAATAAATATATTACAAAACTGTTGATCACCCATATAAACCAAGTTTTAAATCAAGAAACCCTCCCACACCCACACCCCGCCACACACACCACCACCCCTACCACCTCCCATCCCACCTCCCCACCCCACCCCCACCCCCAGTCAATGGTGTCCGGCTTAAAATCTGGTCACTTTACTCTAACACCAAGCCCCAGACATGAGATCTCAGCATGTTGAATCATAATAATACTCTGTCGTGGTATAGAGAACATTAGACCCGTTCAAAGATTCACAGAATCTTACTTGGGTGCTTCCAGGCCCCTGTGAGGATGAGCGGAGGTTAGGTGAGGAGATGGTCACTCTGAGAAGAGGGCTTTTGGGAGGAGATAATGCTCATTTAATTCAGTGTCTACTCCTATGTTCTAGAGGGCTCAATGGTTTAAGGGTAGAAGCCCAGACTCTGCCAATGTACAAGAGACAATGCCACCCACATCCCTTAGTGGAGGCTAATGTACTACTAAGAGGGTGACCATGTTGCCTGACTAAGACCTCCTTGGAAGAGTATCTGCAGATCTTCTGAAAATCAGCCAATCTGATCCCTCCAGGCATGCGTTGCCGTGAATCAGGAGCCGGTAACAGTGACAGCATGCTGTGCCTCCTGCACACGTTATACCCACTAGCTCTCCACGATTGCCCATTGAAGTGGAGTCAACTCCCACGTGGGAGAGAAGAGAACTGTTCATCGCGGCGTTTCCACAGCGGTCCAGCAGGCCTGCCTCCCCACAGTGGATGGACTCCAAAGGCCACCCTTTGGGTTAAACTGCTCACCCCACCCGGGCTCTCCCCATTGCCTCTTATCATGCCTGAACTTGGGCAACAGTGTTAGGCCACTTTTTCGAAAGAGGAAAATGAGGTTTGGTCTTGTCACCCAGGGCAGGAACCATAAGTCACATCCAGGTTCTTGTGAGGTGAAATCATCGCCTCTGGGTGAGCAGAGATCACAGGCACATATAGCATACCGAGAGAGTGACACTTCTCCTATCCTACCCCCCACCCCCTTCTATTATCTTTAATGACAGTGAGATCTGAGGTCAGCCTGTCCCTTGTATGCCTCTAGTATTCCTTACCAGGAAATGTGTCCCTTTCCAAGACCTGACCATGAGTGCAGTGTCAGCCCAGACTTCCTCCTCGTGATACCAATATGCCTCATGCCCTATCCTTGTGCCCTTGGGAATAAAACTCACCCCCGAGGCTCTGCTACGCTCTAAAAGCTGGAGGTCTGAGGGAAGCTGATTGCTCTTGTGTTTGAACTTGATCAGAGATTCAAGTGTTTTCCAGTCATCAAATCCAGCCCACCATCCCTGTGTCCTGGAGAGGCAGCTTAGGGTCTTAGGAGTCTTGATCTTCAGGTATGCTGTAGAATATGAAAATAATAACCAGGCTCCGCAGTCCTGGAATATGAATTCTTAGGTTATTATAGTCAAGTCTGTTACTGAAATACCAAAGGAGAAAATCTCCACACTAGGTAGATAGATATACTCCCTACTACATAAAACTAGATTTTAAAGCCAAACTAGAAGGCAGGGAGGAGTGATGGTGGATAACTCACACTTAACTTTTAAACCCACTCTTGAATGTGATAGGAAAAAATAATCTTTTGTGGGTGTGTGGTGAAAATAAACAAAGATGCAAAGTAGAGCCAAAGATGGGCCACAATATACCTGTTACTATCTCACTAGAAAGGGTATGGTGATGACCCTGCTACTGTGAGCAATACATTTAATCCCTTCTGTCTTCAGATGTCTCATCTTTAAAAAATAAGGAAAATATACAATCATATAATATATACATGGTAGTTACATAATCTGGTGCCCTTGGGAATAAAACTCACCCCCGAGGCTCTGCTACGCTCTAAAAGCTGGAGGTCTGAGGGAAGCTGATTGCTCTTGTGTTTGAACTTGATCAGAGATTCAAGTGTTTTCCAGTCATCAAATCCAGCCCACCATCCCTGTGTCCTGGAGAGGCAGCTTAGGGTCTTAGGAGTCTTAGGAGTCAAATTTGGGACTTGAGGGGATTAAGAGTGAATGGGGTGGAGCCTAGTCTGTCAATAGGATCATAGCCAAATGAGGCCTCTGCATGGGCCTGGCCTTCCGCGAATTCTGGATACGCCTGGATTTTCCTCCTTGGAGACAGGAGACGCTTTCTCTGCTCCCTCCCTGAGAGAGGCTCTTCTGATAGGCACATGCCACAATGCCCTGGAGCTAGAGAAGCCACATGGACCTACCCTGGAGCCAGAGAAACCACGTGGAGACCCCTGCCAAGGCTGCAATGTTTACAATGACACTGGATCCACAAGACTTCCATAGAGGCCAGTACTGAACTTATGGATTTGATCTGAATTGAGTTGCGGCATTTTCTTACTATTCAATTGCTCTTGTATGTAAACCTCTTTCTTTTTTAAAATTTATTTTTCTTATGTAGGAGAAGCATACTACTACACAAACTTACTGTAAGATTGCTAGCCCTGGAAGCTCCTTTATCAATGTAGCATATATCAATGTAGCATATGTATTCCTGTTCCTATAGGAATGGGAAACACATTTCTGTATGTGAGTAAATCTCTTTCTTATATACATATGTGTGTCTATGAATTGGTTTCTCTAGTCTATCCAGACTAACACAAAGGAGTAGACTGGAATAGATTGCTTTTAATGTCCCTTCAAGACCTACTATTCAGATTTCCTTCTTCTCATAGGAAGAATGATAATATATTTCAACATCTAGAAGACATTAATAACTGGTGTTTTTAGGGTACAAAAAAAGGCCCCAAATCAAAAATGTGAATGGAGAACATTTTAGAAGTCTAAAAGAACACAGAGACAAGACAAAGATGAAGACCATCAGCTGCATGATAGAGCCTGTGAACACAAGGTCATGAGGGCATCCACGTGTTTGCAGAGAGATTAAGAGATTTACAAATACATGGGAGGCCAAAGAAAACTGTCCCCAAAGCATTATTGGCAGCAGACCATTGCAGCACAGTTACAAATAGGGCTACAGAAGCAGGAAGGGGGCCATGATTGTGACACTTGCACTGTTAAAGTTTACAAGATTCCCTCTGAGGCAGTCAGGGTATGATGCATGACTAGTGACCTCAGGGAGGTAATCTCCATCTAAGACATATCCAGACAAGCTCTGAAAGGGCAACTGTCCCTCCCCGGAGTATTGATGACTGGAGATAATCCACTTCCCACTGTACTCTGCCTGAATGCATGACTCTACACTTACCAGTTTAATGGGAATTCAATGGAGACTTGATCCACATGGGGACTCTGCAAATACTATATTTGGGGCTTCCAATGCTATCTGTAGCCTTTTGATGAGCAAGCACTCAGAATTTAAACCCTGATACACTGCCATAACCCATAACTAAAGTCTAGTTCCAGGCTAATTAACTTGAACGAAGTAGGAAGTGTGAAACCCCCAAATATGAAGACATATCTGATTGGAGTCTTATATGGAATTGTTGAAATTGTTGAGTGCTTCCTCATTGGAAAAAGGGAGGAGCATTATCAATGACTGCTGTTAGTGGCCGTAAACAAGAGTTGTAGCCTAACTTATCCTTGCAGACATGAGTAACTAAGTCATGTCTTTTAGTAGCAGCATGGAGGCGGTCTAATTGTCACATAATGTCTTTATGCTGAAGTATGTCATAAAGTCAGTTTTACTTCATAGCAACCTTATATATGCTCTTCTTAAAGTTGTTGCTGTAGTTGAACCTTTTGTTATAGCCAGTGTAGCAATCCAACTCATTGAGAGCCTTCCTGCTTCTTGATGATCCTTTACATAACCAACCAGCATATCCGTCCCTCTCCTCTCCCCTGATAACATATGCAATGCACATGCGATGAAGTCTGGCCATTCTCACTTTTATGGAGCATCCTGACTATGCTGCTTCCCAGATAAATAGCCCACTCTTTGGGCAACCCATGGTATATTCGGTATTCTTCACTAGTGCTGCCATTCAAACGATCCAGTTCTCCACTTATCCTTAGTCACTGTCCACCTGCATTCAGATGAGGCGATTAAAATAGCATGACTTGGGTCAGATGTCCTGTCGTGCTTACGGTGAAATCTTTGCTGTTTAAATACTTCAGATATCTTTTGCAGCAAGTAACACTGCCCAGCCAAAAACAAAAAAACAGCAAAACCTTTGTTTTTTTTCCCCTTGCTGTCTTGATTTTAGGATATTCCTGGGGTTATTTAAAACTCTGGTTTAGAAAATTGCTCTCGTTCCTCAGATAGAGAGTTCTGCTGTATTTTGGCTATTGTGTGATGCTAATTTATTAGCCTAACATCCCAGTTTTAAATATTAGAAGATTTCAGACTCACAAATTATAGGATAAGACCAAAAAGGTAAGTTATATTTGAAAATGAGTTAAGTATTAAGGAATTTCCCAGAGAAGCTATAGAAGGACCCATGATGGATAGTTGGTTCCACTTCAGCTTCCAATCATACGGTCAGTGGTCCCAACCCACCAGTCACTCTGCAGCCTTGACAAGACTTAAAGATCTGGAAATCCAAAGAGACAATTCTTTTCTGTCCTGAGGGTCACTATGAGTTAAAAATTGATTAGTTGGCAGTGGGTTTTTCTTTTGGGTATGGGAGGATGTGCGATAGATACAGAGACTGCAAGTTGGATACTGCAAAGCCAGAGCACAGTTGGATAAGAGTGGGAAATAAAAAGGAAATTTTAAAGGCATATATATATGGAAGATCTGAGGGCAATTTAAAGAATCAGAATTGTAAGAGTGCATAGTAACTTTCCGGAGTATTTTGAGGGTGCATTTTTCCCTCCTTTAAACTATGCAAGAAGTAACTCAGAATACATTTTAATATATAGAAGTCAATGGGTAATTCATAGTAAATATTTCAGAGGTGAGATGGACTCCAAGCTTCTTTCCCCCCCTTCCCCACCCCCACCCCCGCATTACTGCCCTGGTGGGAGTAGGAAGCCCCGCCTTGCTCCTGGAGAGCTGCTGCTGAGTTTGAACTGCCAACCCTGTGGGCTGCAGTCCCGCACACAACCACTGCCCCACAGGGGCTCAGCTGACTCCAAACTTTTTTATAAGACAATTTCTAATATTCGTTAAAGAGCTTTGTTGCACAAATGAATAAGCTGCACCATTTTATAATAAGACTGGAACATTTTAATTTCAATCAAGGACTTTGAACTCTGGCAAACTCACTTTGGGTTTTTGAACATTTGAATTTCTGTTTATTGTCCAAACATGCTACTAGTCAATGGACCATGATACATAACAACTCTATCAAATAGAGTGGAACTTCTTTCTCCTGAGGCTCTAAATCCTTATGGGAATAAATATTTTTCTCGTGCAAAGTGGCTGATGGGCTCAAATAGCTGACTTTGACCTCGGGGCTTTCTATTTATTATTCAATACTCTTATTCTGGACCCCTTTTTTATTAATCATTTTATTGGCAGCTCATACAGATATTTTAACAATTCATACTTCAACTAAATAAAATATAATTATTCAATTGCTGCCACAATCGGTTTCATAACATTTTCTTCTTGAACTCCTTGATATCAGCTTCTCTTTATTCCTTTTCTCCCCTTCACTCCCCACTCCCAGGAATCCTAATTATAATACTATAATATTATATATTATCTTCAGTGCTGTCCTCTGAAGCACTGTTTTCCTAGAGAGGGGACATCATGTCTCCAGCTGTGGCCAACCCTAGGGTCCTTTCTGTGAATAAGCTGCTCTGAGCAGAAATGTCACCTTCAAGGCTTGGTGCACTTCGAGGATTGGAATGAGTTTTTTCTCTCTCTCTCTTTCCGGTGCAGACATAAACAATGCCCTCCCCTTGGGTGCATTAGTGTCCTGGTCCCCTATTGCTGTCTTTCTTCTTGCCCACCCCTCTGTGGGCCTTAAAGGCACAGGAGAGGGGTGGAAAAGATGCATGGTGCTAGCTGCATTTTTTTTTCTTTCTTCCTTTCTTTTTCTTTTCTTTTCTTTATTCTTTTTTTTTTATGGCCTATGCCTCATTGGGTTTGGTCTGGTTCATGCCCTGGACTTTGCAATATGTACATTGCCCTGTATGTCCAGTCTGTGCTTGAACTTACCTCAGTGGGCTTGTGTTGCACTTGATTTCTGGACCTGTTTTACAAGGACAAATTGGAACTGCTTGCTCCTCGATTCCTTATAAAAGTTAAGTGACATTGGGAAAATCCCAAGTTCACACAGCGTGCACCGTTCAAATACATCTTTGGATCAAAGGACACCACAAGAAATATAGCTTGACCTAAATATTCAGTAAAGCACAATCTAAATAAAGCCAGGTGCACTTCTTCTACTCCAGGCTATTACATTAAAATATCCCAATTATTTATGAACGAGAAGAGTGGAGAGTGGCGTATAGCATATTTCTGCCCCTCAAACACTAGAGTTGAACAGGGGAAGCTGGTTTCATGCTTAGAATCATTAGATCAAAGGTACCCAGAAACTAGTCTAACGTTTGAGGCATCAAAATGTGTATTGGCTAATTTAAGAGCATTCGCATTATTCTTAAAACTGAAACTGACCGAAGAATCAGGAATCACTTATATCTCATCCACATTAGCCCTAGAAGCCATTGTTGGCAAACCAGAGGCAATTTTACTTATCTTTGAGTTTTTAACATATACAACTACGGAGGTGGGGAATCACCCCCTCACTGACTATCAGTGACTCAACGCTGACCCCCTTGCCAGTTCCCCGCAGTAAGTGTGTACAGGACGGTAAGTGTTTAAAGACTGTACGCCCGGTCTTCTCCCACAGAGCTGCTGCTCGTTTTGAACCGCTGATCAAGAGGGTCACAGCCCAGCAAGTAACCTTTGCACCACTTGTTTCTTAGATTCCCTTTCAGCCTAGACGTTCAAGGGTCCCTGGGCCAGAAAAGGAGTACTCAAATTACACCATTTCCACCTAGTGGTGAAAGTGTAGTATTGTTTGGTCAATGTTCATAGCATTTCAGCTTCACACATATGGCTGTGGCGTGTGAGCATCTGCAGTTTTATGTCCTAGTTTCATTTTCTCTTTGCCTCCCACAGAGATTGATTACAGTATGTTGTCATTCCATCAAAACAGCAAATATTGGTGGCCCAGAAGCTGTGAAGCTGAGAGACAAAGGACTGTAGTGGGGTGGGGGGGCGACAGGGTCACAAGAAGAATACTGCAGAATAGACTTAATCAATCATGCTTAGACAACGGAGGCTTGCCTAAGTAATAAAAGCGCCCCCGTGACACTGCTGTGCAAGTCGTGGGTTTTTAACCTCAAAATTGAGCAGATCGAAGTGGCCCGCCTCTCGGAGGGAGAACAATGAGGCTGTGGTCTCGTCGTAGAAACCCCCGAGTCAGAATTGACTCCACAGCAGGGAATTTGGGAACTAGAAGATTAGATTCAGCAACAAAAAGCAGAAGGAGGTGACACAGAAATGGCAGGGCTATAAAGGGAACTTCTGGAGTTTTTATTAGCACACAAATGTCCTTAGGAGCCTGTAAAAATGCAGATGCTGACTCAATAGTTTAGGTTAGGGCCCATGATCATGCTTTTCTTCTAAGAGCTCGGACAAGGCCTGGGGCTCCTCGCTTTGAGTAAAAGCCACAAATAAATAAGCTCAGTGCCGTCCAGTTGATGCTGACTCACAGCCACAGGGTAGACAGGCCCCTGGGAGTTTCGGAGAAAGTGACTCCTTACCTCTTTATGGACGTAGAAAGCCCTGTCTGCCTGCAGCAGAGTGGCTGGGGCTTTCCACCTGCTGCCTACCCTGTAACCACTGTGCCGTCAGGGCCCCTGGTTGAGTAGCGAGGCTAAAAAGAATGCTTCGCTTCCTTGAGTTAACTTCCTCGTCACTGGGTATTTCCTGTTTAGAGCATTAACAAAATGCCTCAACAAGGCAGGAAATCTGAAAACTGCTTTATCAGGAATGACTTTATCCATCTTTGGGAGTTATTCCTCATTAGCCTGTAGCAGCCTTTCTTCTTCTTCTTCTTCTTCTTCTTCTTCTTCTCCTCCTCCTCCTCCTCCTCCTTCTCCTTCTCCTTCTCCTTCTTCTCCCCCTCCTCCTTCTCCTCCTCTTCCTCCTTCCCCTCCTCCTTCTTCCTAATCTCTGTCCTCCAGAGACCATGCTGGGTGAGACACTCTGTAAGGTAAATGCAGATGGGGAGAGTATAGAATGTGTTCATTTAAGCGGAGACTATTCCTTAAAATTCCAATCACTTTTTTTTACCCTAACTCTGTTTTGTCTTACTTTAAGCATACTTTACATACTTAGCTTCTAACTAATATATCACTAAAAAAGTCTCGTGGAATCAATGCCAACAGAAAATCATACAAATCAGCAGGGTTCAGATCCATATCTTGTGAGATGTCTGTAGCAGCAAAAGGGTCCCACTTGAGAAAAGGACCAGGGAACCACACAGTTCAAGGCACACCCTTAAATTTTTAGTTCTCAATTCTTCCATGCATCCACCCATAACAATAAATTACATATAATGACCAAAACACCAGTAGAAGTTATTTTCATCTTTTTTTTTTTTTGGCATCACTGCCCTCTGGTGACCTTTTATACTTTTGGCAAAGAGATTATTTTTAAGTTAAGCATTTATAAAGGTGCAGGAAATTTAAGGAAATCCAATTGATGCAAACATTATTCAAATTTATGCAGCAACTATAAAGGCCAGTGATGAGGAAATTGAAGAATTCTACCAATATCTTCAGTCTGAAATTGATGAAACATGCAATCAAGATGTTTTGATAATTATTGGTGATTGTAATACAAAAATTAGAAACCAAGGGATAGAAACAGTAGTTGGGAAATTTGGATTTGATGATAGAAATGAAGCTGGAGATCACATGATAGAATTTTGTAAGACACATGCATTCTTCACAGAAAAGCACCTTCTTTTCAACAACACAAATGGTGACGACACATTTAACCTTCCTCAGATGGAAGATGCAGAAATAAAGTGGATTAAATCCGTGGGATGAGATGATGGAGAGGCTCCGTATCAATAGCTGAAACCAGTCCAGGGACTGACTGGAACAGACCACCACTTAATTGCTCATATGTAAGTTCAGGTTAAAGCTGAAGAAAATTGAGACAAGTCTACAAGATCCAAAATGGAAACCTGAATCTCTCCCAACTGAATTCTGAAAACATCTCAAGGAGAGATGTGTTACCCTGAACGCTAAGACTTCATGATATGAAGAGCCTTTCTTTAAAAAGAAAGGCAGAAAAGAAAGAAAATATCAAGGTGGATATCAAAAGAGACTCTGAAACTTCTTGATTGTAGAGTGGTTAAAACAAATGGTTGAAATGATGACGTCAGAGAGCTGAACAGAACATTTCAAAGGGCAGCACCATGTTTTATACAAAGTTTTATACAGCCTTTAAACATTTTCCTGCCATTATCTTGGCCTTCATATTCTAGTCACACATGTGTGTTAGTGCTTGAATTCTGAGCACTAAGTTTACAGAGGTCACCGTATAGTGGAAGTCTTATATTCATTTTTTTAACCTCCTCACAGATTCATTCTCCATTGAATTTAATGTGAACAGCTTTGTCCCCAGGTAGAGTGTGTTTGAAGGTGGATAGGTGGATTGCTACCCTTTCCTCAGTCAGTGTAAGGAGGGGCAGCCGGGCCCTGCCTGGAAGGCAGTCTTGTAAGCTCTTCAATCTAGACTCCTGGACCATTCCAGTCCTGGTTCCGACCCCACTTTTACAGGACTATCTGCAACTGGATGGCTCCAGTCAAGCTTTTTGCACAGTTTGCCTTGTGTTCTGTGTCCTATTTAAAGGGTGTCAACTGCCTATAATTCCTAGGACATCATTTTGTCTTCTTCATTCAACGAAGGGTCTTGGGCTTGGCTTGCCTTGTTTAAGATGTAACAAATGGGCCCTAATAGATGATATTTGAATCGGAGGCCTCTTCTCTCCTAGAACAAAGAGTATATAACTCCAAAAAAGCCAAACGCACTGTCGTCCAGCCAGTGCCAACTCAACAATGTCCCGGAGGGCTTCCTAGATCGTAACTCTTTAACTGAGTAGAAAGCATCACATTTCTCCCAGTGTACATCTGGTACCCTCTTATTTTTTTTGTTTGTTTTTGGGGGGGGCATCACTGCCCTCTGGTGGTGGGAGTAGAAGGCCCAGACTTTGCTCCCATGGAGTCGCTGCTGGAATTGAACCTCGATCCCAATGGGCCACAGTCCCGCGCACAACCACTACGTCACCGTGGCTCAGCCTGGAACCCTCTTATTATGCATCAAGTTTTCATAGTCAGAGGTCCTCAATGGATACTGTGTATGTTATTTAGAGTCAAAGGCTTTTCATCTACTTGGACTCTTGGTTCCCCCAAAATAGTGATGATAGAATCACATCATCTGAAGACTTGGAGGTCATCTTTGGGTAATTCATTAAGGTTATTCCTCAGAAAAAGTCCCTTTTGTAATTAATTTATTTATAGGAGAATTAATTATAAGAAACTATGTTTTTAAGTTCAAGAATTCTCAAAGCTACCAGTAGGTGGTACATTAATACCAGCAGGGAATGCTCAATGGAACTCATAGTGGGTGCCACTTCCCTAACTTATTTGTTGGTTGAGTTCTTGATCAAAGCTATGACTTGGAACCAACTCGATGGCCACTAACAATACTCCGTTTAACATCTTCCAACAAAGCCCCCCGTCTCGGCGTTGTGGAATTACTGCGGCATACTTGCCCTCTCTGAAGAGTGCTCTAGTTTAAGTACTGGGCTGCTGACTCTAATGACAGTGGTTCAAACCTTTTAAATACTTCAGGTGGAAGAGAAATGAGGTTATCTCCCCCCCCCCAAAAAAGACTTAAACCTAAGAAACCCATAAGAGTTGTTCTACTTTGTCCCTTAGTGTTACCATGTGTAGAAATGGACTCAATGACAGTATTTTTGATTTTCCCTCCCATAGGCTCAAAATATACTTTAAATAATGTCATTTGTCTTGGCACTTTGAATTCCATTCAGATCACTCCATATCCAGTCATGGGATTTTAGCAATTAAAGTTGGGGAGGAAAAACCACTGAAGCAGGAGTTGCATCCAAAATAATCAAGTATTTTTAAGTTGCTTTCACTCAATGATTATATAAGTCACAATTCATAGTTTCATTCTGTTATAGCTGCTTCACCTCAAACACATTTAATAAAAAAAAACTCACAAAAATCTAGAGTACAGCAAAATGTTTTCTTTTCAGAATATTTGTTAAAACTTGACAAAGAGAAAGTTGTTTTTTATTTCTAACTATATCATAGAAAGAACTATTCTTTTGATAGAGCTTAAGTTACTAGAAAAGACTAAAAAGGAAACTATATTAATAAATTGTTATTATTCTTTATTCCTATGTCTCATGAGCCACAGAGAAATGTTGTTGGTTTTAAGTCTCAGATATGGTCTACTGACTTAAAGTTGAATGAACTAAGAATTGATAATGAAACATCACCAGTGATGTTTGGAGCATTAGGTTGATCCATATAAAAGGGTCATTTTCATAGATTAGAAGTATTTAAATATAATACAATCAAATAGATCTTAAAAACAGGTTTAAAAGAGGTTTTTTCCATTAATTTGATATAAATTATTCATTTTGAAAATTATCAGGTAATCAAAAGCTCTCCTTATTTGCAGTTCTATGGTCTTTCCTCATGCACTTACTCTTTTCTCCCCTGAGGTAAAGATGTTATGTTGAGATATCAGAAACTGCTTTCTCCAATATCACTGATGATCCTTGAGAAAATTGTAAGCCCATCAACCCTTTTCTACTAGCCCTTTCCTGCTAGATTAAACTGGACAATTTAATCACTCCTCTGATATTTAAAATTGTTCCTTCCCCAGCTTCCATGTCACTGCATCACATGCTTCCTTACCCACCTTCTAAATATCAGTGGGTACGAATGGACAGCTGCAAACCACAAAATGAGCAGTTCAACAGCCAGATACTCCAAGGGAGAAATAGGAGGTTTCTATTCCCATAAAGAGGGCTGAGCCCCGGTGGTGTAGTGGTCGAGTGTGGGACTACGGCCCACTGGGTTGGAGGTTCAAATCCAGCAGCAGCTCTCCAGGAGCAAGGCTGGGCCTCCTACTCCCACCAGAGGGCAATGATGCCCCCAAATTAAAAAAAAAAGAACACATGATCCCATTAACAGTGGGTCTCAGTAACCCACAAGGCCAGCTATAGTCTGATATTGTCTACTGACTTCCAGTTGAATGAACTAAGAATTGATTATGAAATGTCACCAATGGTGTTTTGAGCATTAGGTTAATCCATGTAAAATAACCATTTTCATAGATTAGAAGTGTTTAAATATAATACAATCAAATAGATCTTAAAAGAGCTCTACCTCATCCCTTAAGGTTGTTATGAGTCAAAATTGATTCCATGACAGTGAGTGAGAGCAATGACAGGCATCTATCAGTCTCTAATCAGTCTCTACCTTCTATCATTCTTCTTACTCCATTGGCATATGCCATCATACCAACCTTCTGCACCCTAAGAACTTGAGTTCCTTGTCTGCTTCCTGGTTATCAGAAGCATACAATGATCCTCTTACCAGTCTCTGCTTCTTTCCTCTCTCCTCTCCTCATAATCGGGAAAGAGATCCCCTCTCTACTTTTAGCTCCCCCTTCCCCCTCGTGCGTCCAACAACTATCCCAGAGACTTTGCTTTAATCCCTCCCTTCAAGCTCTTCACCCGCAATATATAAACTTACTTGGTTTTCTCCAATGATAGAAAAGAAAAGAAAAAATTCCCTCATCACTCTATCATCATCCAGTTACTACTCAATCTCTTTCTTTAATTCATAACCAACCTTAACAATGCTCCTCATCTCATAACTTTCAAGTGTTAGGTTGTGTGCCCATTGGTTCAGACTCTGCAGTGAAAGTTGGATGGTGGTTGTGTACTTGTCAGATGGCCCCAGGGACTGCTGTGGTTAGGTCCCATCAAGTCAGTTCCGAGGTGTAACTACGTTAGGAACAACAGAACAGAGCACTGCCAGTTCCTAGACCATGCTCACAATTATCCTCATGTTTGAGCCCATTGTTACAGCCACGGTAAATTCATCTTGTAGAAGGTCTCCTTTTTCACTGCCCCTCTGCTTTATCAAGCATGTGAAAGTTGCACATGGAATAAGAAAGACCAAAGAGAAATGGATGCATTTGAATGATGGTGCTGGCTGAGAATACTGGAAGTACCATTGACTCCCAAAAAGAACAACCAAAGACAGTCTGTCATGAAAGAAGTACAGCCAGAATGTTACCCAAAGGCAAGGATGGTGAGACTGTATCTCATGCACTTTAAACAGGTTATCAAGAAGGACCAGTTCCTGGAGAAGGACATAATTACCCCAACTAGGGTAGCGAGAGAGTGAACACGGGCATACATAGGTTCACAGGTGGAACTCTCACCTTCCGTGACATGAATATGAGTCCTAACCAATGTACTTCATGTAATTACCACAGTTCACTAAGTGGAGTATTGTTATGATGCTGAACAGATTTTAGCAGGGTTTCCAGGAAGAAAGGCATGAATATCTACTTCTGAATAGCAGCCAATGAAAACTCTAAGGTTTGCAATGTACCACAGGGCTGTGGCAAGACAGGACAACATTTACTCCCTGTGCATCTGGTTGCCATACATTGAGGGCACTCGATGGGCACTAAGAACAACACATGGGTCACTTCTGTAAGAAACTTTAGCTTGACTCTCCCTTGGGGCTCTTTGAGAGACTATGTAAAACTCTCTTAGAGTCCTCCCACCCGCTGTCTGGGGTGGTTATCCAGGGATACTTATCCATCAAATCTGGTCCTAAATTATTGAGGGCTACCCCTCAGGGCATTGACAGTCTAGCTCACTGGCCTGCTCTGAGAAAGGTTTCGACAAAGCATAGGTGAAAATGGCAGGTGCTTGCCATAAAGCCATCGATAGGTATGGGAATAATGACTGTCCATGGGATACAGGAGTGGCACCAGCAATGTCTGCTCCACCCACTGTAATTCGCTTTCTTCTTTCACCACTTCATTGCTCTGGTTAGGGAACAGTGATCTCATAATTGCCAAACATAATGAAACCCATTGTTCTCGTTCTCCTTGATCTTTCTGTGTGCAACGTTGGACTTTGCTTGATGGATTCTTCCTCGGATCCAAGCATCCATTATTTCTTGCTTCATCTATCCCCAGCTTTGTCTCCTTTGCCGGCTTCTCAACTCTACATGTTGCTGCTTTGCCTGGTTCTCTTTACAATTCCTCAGACTGCACATCTGACAAATGGCTTATAAGGAAAAGTCTAAATGTATTACTATGCTATCTAAACTTTCCAGGAGATAGGCTTGTCTTTCCTGTCTCCTCCTTGATGTCTCACTAGTCTAGTCTCAGAAACCCAGAAAGGCAGCTCTTCCCTGTCCTCTAGGTCACTGGAAGTCAGCACAGACTCAATGGTAGTGAAGGTGAAAGTTCTGCTTCCTCTCCCACCATTGTGATTCCCAGGCTGTTGGACAGAGTTTTCAAGCTTATTTTAAAACTGTCTCGAGTTTTAAAAGTTTTTTATCTAAGACTTCTATATAACATTTGTCATGTGAGACAATCTATGATTTTTACACATTTAGCATTGCACTGTTATATAGTTTTATTATTCTCATTTTACAAGTTAAAAAAAAAACACCAAGTCTCATAGAGATTATATGATTTGATCAATGTAATACCGCTAATAAGTAGCAGAGTCAGGATATAAATTCAGATGGTTAGAGTCATTGCTTTTAACTTCTCTACAATCATGTGCTGAAGTTGTTAATCTCTTCTCTCTGACAAGAGCACTCTTAGCCCCCACCTCCCATGCTGGAGGATCCTTCTCTGTGGTAGCTTTTTTGACCTTTCATTCCCTTGATAAACTTGATGTTTCTATAATAAACACAAGCATACTGACACTTATTTCTACATGACTGTCTCTTTACATAAACTTATTGACACCTTTTCTTTTGCTTATTTCTTCTTTTTTTTTTCAGACTCTGTATTTGGGTGACCTAAACCTTGAATTTCTTCTTCTTTCTATACACACCCTTCTCTTGTGGTAATCACATCAGCTTCAGGTTGCAAAATACGAGGGGACTCTAAAAAGTTCCTGAACAAATGTACTCCAGAGGGAACTATTTAAAGATTAACTTCATTTCTCTACATATGCCCTATCAAAGCCAAGAGAGTTTTGTAGGTAAGAGATTTTGTGAGCCATTGGTCCAACCCTAAAGAACTAAGAAGCCTGGGAATTTAATGCCCCAAGAAGCAAACAGTTTACAAATGGAAAACCCATTTTAGAAGGGACAGGACAATTGTTGTTCTTGTTGTTCTAAGCAATTGTTCTTTTTTCCCCAATCATTTTATTAGGAGTTCTTACAGCTCTTATAATAATCCATTCATCAATTGCATCAAGCACATCTGTACATATGTTGCTATCATCCTTTTCAAAACATTTATTCTCTACTTGAGCCCCTGGTATCAGCTCCTCATTTTTTTTCCTCCCTCCCTCACCTCGCACTGTCATGAACCCTTGATAAATTATTATTATCTTCATGTCTTACAACAACCACAATCTCCTTTCACTCACGTTTCTGTTGTTCGGCCCCCTTTGGGGATGGGGCAGTAATATGTAGATCATTGCAATCGGGTCCCCCTTCTTCCCCTACTTTCTCCCTACCCTCATGGTATGGCTACGCCCACTATTCTTCCTAAGGGGGTTATCTGTCCTGGGTGGTGTCTGTTGAGAGCTCTTATCTGTACCAGTGTACATGCTCGACCCTAGCTGGATTTTTAAGGTAGAACAGGGGTCAAGATAGTGGGAGCAGGGGTAGTGGAACATTAAAGAACTAGCAGTGGTTCTCAACCTGTGGCTTGCAACCCCTTGGGGGAGGGTGTTGAACGACCCTTTCACAGGGGTTGTCCAACTCATAACAGTAGCAAAATCACAGTTATGAAGTAGTCTTGAAAATAACTTTACGGTTGGGCATCACCACCAAATGAGGAAGTGTATGAAAGGGTCACAACATAAGGAAGGTGAAGAACCACTGAGGAGGACAGTTGTGTGTTCCCTTGGTGCTGTGGTGCTTCCTGGCTGGCTCCTCCCTCTCTGTGACCCCTCTGTGCAGGGAGGGATGAGATCACGTTGAAGATGAAGCCCACACACTAACAGACCACCCCAACAAACTGGTTCCATTAAGACCATTTTAATTGAAAAATTAAAGTTTGGCAAGTTATCTACTTGATGATGCCAAAATTGTTGCACCCAGATCAACTTCAAACAAGAACAGAGCTCTCCTTGGGAAATTTTTAACAATCCGGATCATGATCCTGTAGTGTCTCAAGGAAGGATTCTGATCGGAGATGAAGCTCACCTTATCCAGGAGGATCCTTAAGGGAAAGTACCATGGAATCAATGACTCCCAGCCACCGAGAGATGCCATGTGTCCCGTCAATGAGAAAGTGACTTGATCAAGAGCAGAAGTCACGGCAGCCATTTTTCTGAATGCTCAATGCATTTTGATTGTTGATTTCCTCAGGGGCCAAAGAACAGTAGCTTCTGCTTGTTTCCGAAGCTTAAATGTTAATGGGAAAACACCTGGGAAGTCTTCACCAGAGAGCATTTTTTGGTGCAAAAAAAAAAGTTGACATCCTGTCATCGCTTTTAAAAAATAGCCATTTTCAATGAACTTTTGAGGAATATTCATATGTGTACGTGGAGCCTTCAAACTCTCTATCAGATCGATGCTGTAGTCTTCATTCTTTCATTCCTTCTATTGTGCACAGGCTCACGATGAGCCAGAGCTGACCCTATGACACCCAACAACAACAATGTATATTTGAGTGTTTCAGGAATTTTGTGTGGATAAAATCTCTGTCAGTGACTCCTCATGAGACCATCATGGTAAAATAAGTGAACAGACATCCTTTGTTCTTCTAGAGGACTAAGCCCTTGAAAACCCCAAACTAGAAAATGCTGGAAGCAGACTTCATGACTTTTGACCAACCCGCGGTATTAAAACATGGGCTGGGTTGTTTGGAAAGGACACAAGGCCTTGATTTTCAGACAACTGTAAGTAGAGACTAGATTTATAATGTTAAGCGCTTTCTAGAAGACAGCCTATACTTCAACTTTCATGAATGTTGATTGGAATGGAAGTAGAAGAAATTTATAATTTCTTTAGACTCAACAATTTGAAGATACTCTCTTAATGCTGAATCCAAGTCACCCATCCATATGTAGAAATAAAACTGTATAACTTTAAAGGACTTAGTAATAATATGCTTGTTCAAGTGACAGTTAATTGGGTCATGGATCAAGTCTGACCAGAAATGATTGCCAAGATGTGCAATTAAAATGTGTGGTCTAGGTGTGGATGTAAGCTATCATGCTTTTTTTTTTTTTCTGAATGTGGGTTAGTGACTTGGACTAACTGATATTTTATATAAGCTCCTTATAGCACAAAGATCTCAGGACTGAAGGACTAGAGCTTGCAAAATGAGGGGTTTCTGCCATCACCTCAGTAATGCAGAAAGCCCTGTTAACGCCATTAAAATTTTCACCAGATTTAGGGACATTGTGGATATTTACTGGAAAACGCTAAAGAAGGATTTGTCTCAATTCTAAAGGAGTTCTTATTTTACTTTCAATTACGTTGTAGATTTGTATTTCTTTTCAAATGGGATACAAGGGACGTAGATTTCTCTCTCCGATTAGGAGGCCAAACTTTATCTTTGGCAATGTATCTCTGAAATGATTATGCCTACCAACTTGCAAAATAAAATGAAGAAGAAAATATATTTAGTTTTGGGGAAAATCATTTTTAGTTATTTTTCTCTTTCACATAGAAGCAACCTTCTAAGGAACACTGGTATATGATACACTTTCTTGTGTCTAGAGGCTTGTCTTCTTCTAGTGTAATAGGAAAGGAGAAAGTTCCAGAAAGATGCTTCGGTTCAAGGAAGTTTTCTTGTTAAGACAGGTTAGAGTCTGCAGCTTCTCAGAGGGCTCATAGCTCTACCTCCATAATCTTTTTAACTATAGTTTTTATTGGTTTATATGATAATAGAGCAGCAGCAGCGATAATGTTTTACAATGTGCAGAAAATACAACAAACCTTATGATAATCGACCTATGTATATTCTTTCCCCAGGCACCAGACGTGTTTTCTAATGAAAAACAGATTGTGTGTGGTAGAAATCATTGAACTCTGCTTCCAAGTGTCTACTTTAAAACGCTGGAGTTGATGACATCAACGGGAACACAGCAGGATCTTCTTGTCCTTTGCTCTCTCTGGGTGGTACAGAACTCCTGTTCTGACTTGTATGGTGACAAATTTTATTATGCAAGCCATGTGCCTCACCACAACCCTAAGGATAGCCAAATGTCAGCTTGTGCTCAAGTTCATAGCAATGAATCATCTCCAAGCACACAGAGAGGTGAGGAGGGATGTGAGCTGCTTCCAGATCTTTAGTCTAGCATTTCCCAGACAAGATCTTTCCAATATGAGCCAAATATCTCAGGTAGTATTTGCCTTGTTTGGAACACTAGTTTTAAGTCTGATGCATTGATTTTGTATACCTACCCAAATCCTGAAAATGGAGCACACTGTTTCATTTCATTTCATTCTATTCTATTCTATATGCAATGATCAACACTCCTATCATATCCTCCAAAGAAGTTTTCTGTTTTGGAAACTTAGTATTCTAAATAATGCTTTTCTTTTTTTTCTAAGAACTTCTGGCCCGCCTTCTCTTCTCCATGAGGTCCCTTTCTTAGAGATACCTGTATTAGTCTGGGTTGACGGAGAAACAAATTGATAGACACTCATGTGTGTATAAGAAAGAGCTTTATACACCAAGAGCAGTTGAATATTGAGAAAACATCCCAGCCCAGTCCAGATCAAGTTCTTAAGTATGAGATTAGACGATATATCCTATATTAATCTATAAAGTCCTCTTCAAACTCACAACGCACGTGAATCCAAGAAGATCACAGGCCAGTAGATAAAAAGTCTTGTGGATCCAGTAGTGCTGGAAGCATCTCAGCACTGGCAGGGGACTCCACGTGGCTTCTCCAGCTCCACGGTTCTGGTCGCATCAGCGTAACGTGATTAGGCTTGTCACCAGTAATGGCTCACAGGGAGTAAGCATGTGTCTCACCTCCCATGAGCTATGTATTTCCTTAGCAACTCCACATGAAGTTATCAAACTGCGACCTGATTGACAGGCTAAATTATACCCCTTCACTCTGTAAGTCTCAAATTGACAAATTACGTAACTACCTCAGTTCCCAACCTCCCAAACTCATTGCCATTGATCTAACCCAATAAAATTCTCAATGAAAATCATTGTCAGGTGCTGAAATCCTCATATAGAAAATATTATCTATACAGAGCAGTGTTCTGTTCTCTTTAACATAGGATCACTATGAGCTGAAATCAATGAAAACAGCCTGTTTATGGGAATGTCAGGAAACCCACAGAAGCTTAATGGTTCATTCAGATTTCAAAGAAACTCTCTGGAGTCAAAAACAATCATGGTTATCACATATTTGAAATAGGATAAGTATTTCAATCTATAAAATTGAAAATCCAGCCTGTAGTAAACTGAGGACTTGGTAGAAAGCATTTGAACTTAATTCTACACTCACAGCCATGAACATAGAAAAGTAGCTCTATTTTGAGAAAGGTTCCATTGCTTTGAGAAATGCTTTCAAATACACATTCTCCAAGCCGAAAATGTTCACCCTGCTGTAGTATTCCATTAAGGAAATGTCATAAAGGGGCTACCATAGAAGATGTCTCATACTTGCATCTGGCTCTTCTCTGTTTTTTTACAGATAGGATCAATCAGATTCTATAGCCCAACCTACTGTAAAATGAGCTAACCTTGGAGAGGACTCCGGGGTGTTCAAAGTCAACTAGCGATAGTCTAAGATGGTGACTCACCCCACTGCTTATTTATTATCTTACCTGCTTATGATATTATCCATTGACTATGCAATCTGTTTGCTGTATGGCATCCATGCCTTATGAAAGATCTGTAGGCTCCATTAAACACCCACTGGAAAATACATTCACCCTCCCATTCTTGACAGGGGAAGAGGAACCCCTGTGCCCCACTGTCTGTCTTTATTATTTCCCACAATCACAAACTCGCTCCTGAAGACCCGATCAAGTGTTAGGCCCTTCCTTACCCCAACACCCGCCCATTGCAGTAAATCCTGCTGATAGTTACCCTATAGGGTATAGTAGAATGAGTCCACTGGGTTTGAAATGTATCATCTCTTTAAAAATATATATTTGAGGGCTGAGCCCCGGTGGTGTAGTGGTTGTGCGCGGGACTGCGGCCCACTGGGATGGAGGTTCAATTCCGGCTCCCAGGAGCAAAGGCTGGGCCTCCTACTCCCACCACCTGAGGGCGGTGATGCCTAAAAAAAAAAAAATCTATTTGAAACTAGCCCATGTACTACAAAAACATTGAATTCAGTTTCTTTCATTTTTTGGCATCACTGCCCCCTGGTGTCAGTGGGAGGCCCAGCCTTGCTGCTGGAGAGCTGCTGCTGCTGCTGCTGCTGGATTTAAACAGCCAGCCCTACGGGCCGCAGTCCTGCACTCAACCACTATGTCAACGTGGCTCAGCTGAAATCAGTTTCAATGTTAGCTTTCCTCCTTTTGTGTATAGACCAGTGTATAGATGTAACAATGGGAAAGGACACAGAAGGGTTTCCTTGGAATTTAAAGTCTATGACCTTTCTGCTTCCCCCTTTTATTTGTGAAGTGTAACACTCACAGGGGAAGACATACAAAACATAGTGGCACAGCCCACTGCATCAGAACATATCCCAGTAAACCCTCCTGAGCCCTAAAGTATGTAGTGCTATAGTCTTTCTTTCCCCTCCTTACCCCTTTACCTTCCTCCCCATCCCTTCCTGCCCTCAACCTACCCACAGCCTTCCAAGTTTGCTTCTTTGGGTGTAAAAAACATTTTTTCTAGTTTTGTTCCTTCTATATTAGAGATGACATGTATAGTATTTGGTTTTATGAGATTGGCTCACTTTGCTGAGGATAGTGTCTTCCAAATTCATCCATGGGATGAGGTGTTTGATGGTTCCATTATGTTTTTTTTAGAGACGCATAATATTTCCTGTTGTGGATGTACCAGAATTTATAATACACTCCTGCATAGATGGCTTTTTGGTCATTTCTATCTTTCTGCTATTATAGCTAGCACTGTGATAAAACATGGGTGTGCATGCATCTGTTCATTTTTGTTCTTTACTTCTTTGTAGTGTATACCAAGAAGAGATTGTAGGGTCATAAGGTATTTCTATTTACATTTATTTATGAAAGTGTCGTACTGTTTTCCAAAGTGGATGTGCGATCCTGAAATGCCCCCAGTAGTGTATGAGTGTTCCTCTCTATTTGCTATTTCCTGCTTTGTATTGTGTTTGCTATCAGTGTGAAGTCGCATTTCATTGTTGTTTTAATTTGTATTTTTATAGCTAATAATCATGATCATCGCTTTATATGATTATTAATTGCCTGGATGTCATCTTAAGTCAATTGCATATTCATGTCTTCTGTCCATTTTTATTGTCCTATTTGGGTTTTTCTTATCAAGGTATTACAGTTTTCCTTAGTTATTCTCCTGTTTTTGATGTTTGCTCAATTCTTACTGCCCTCATTTCCTCCTCCCCCAAGTTCCTTCAGCACCCATTGCCGAGTAGCTTTCTCCTTGGGCTTGCTGCCCATGCCCATCTTAGATAGGTAGACAAACCAACAGTAATGGAGTCAAAACAAAAAGATTAAATAAAAAGATAAAATAATCAAGATAGCTAGCAAAAAAAAAAAGGCATAAATAACTCCAGATCTGTCCACTGACCTTTATGATATCTCCCCACCCATCTTGGGGGATTCGAGGAACTGTCTCTCCAAGTCTGAAGTCCACTTTAAGGGCTCCTCAGAGGCTTTGGGACTTTGTTTTGTTCCCATTGTGGAAGTGTTTTGTTCCCTTCTTGGTTCATCCCACTATGGGAGGTTCAGACTGAACTCGCTTGCCACCATGTGTCCCCAGTATTGTCCTCTGTGGTGGT
The DNA here is from genome assembly GCA_004026705.1 of Nesogale talazaci. NCBI lineage: Eukaryota > Metazoa > Chordata > Mammalia > Afrosoricida > Tenrecidae > Nesogale > Nesogale talazaci. Next base: position 23,449 of record PVJH01017121.1, read on the forward strand.
ATGCTGCAGCAAGGCACCCTTCTGTTTGCAGCTCTTGTCGATCCTACAGTCCTCTCTGGGCCTTAGCAGCTCCATGCAGGGACCGCACCCTCGGGACTTGGTGCACGGATATGAGGTCTAGACCCTCACTCTCTTTTTTTTCCTTCTTGGTTTGCTTCCATGTGGGCATGGCAGCCCAACCCCTCTCCCCAAACACTTCTGTTTTCAATTGTGTTGAAATACGGTATTTCAGAATATTGTATAGCTATCTTTTTATTTCGATTGATTCTGTTGCTCATTTCATTTATTAGGCACAATATTTACTTTTTTAAAATGCCAGTTGTTTAATTTTGTTAATCATTTTGAGGAACCAACTTCTCAACTTGATTTTTCTATTTTCCCCCCTCTGATTCATTTATTACTACTCTAACTTTTCTTTTCTTTTTTCTCTAGTGACAGAAGGTTTGTTTTCTGGTCCTTTTCTAATTGTTTTAAGTATTTTGTTAAGGTGTTTGTTTTTGGTCCCTTTGTTGACTTATATACCAATTGCCCTCTGAATACAGCTTTTGCTGTGTCTCAAAGACAAGTATTTTGTATTTTTGTTGTCATTTGCTTTAAGAAATTCTTAAAATTACACTATTTCATCAATTATTCAGTGGAATTTAAGGAAGTTGCTATTCAATTTCTGTGCTTTTGATTTTTTTCTTAATTTTCCTATCATTTATTTCTAATTTTATAGCATCATAATCTGAGAAGTGGCTAGTGGGTTCAAATCACCCACTTTCTGTTACTAGCAGAGTGTGCTTATACAGTGTGTCACCAACACTACTCCATAACATTAATTAGTGAGTGATAACTAATATTATGTGTATAATTACATAATCTACTGGATAACAAAAATCTATAAGATGAATCTAAAATTTAAGTTCCTTTTTAGTTTTTTTTAAATAATTTTATTGGGGGCTCTTACAGCTACTACAACATTCAGTACATCATTTATATCAAGCACATTTGCACACATGCTGCCACACACATTTCCAAACATTTTCCACTTGAGCTCTTGGTACAAGCTCCTCTTTAAAAAAAAAAAAAAAACCTTTCCCCTCTCCCCCCTTTTTTTAATTAATCATTTTATTGGAGGCCCATACAACTCCCATCACAATCCATACCAACATCAATTGTATGCAGGCCACATTTACACACCCATTGCCATCATCACTCTCAAAACATCCTCCCTCACTCCAGGCCCCCAGTATCAGGTCCCTATATTACCCTTCCTCCCCCCTTCCCCTTGAACCTTTAGTAATTTACAAATTGTTATTTTTTTCATGCTGTACACTGTACAATGTGTCCCAAGACTTGCTTCCCTATTGTCCGTGTCCCAGAGAGGAGGCTACGTGTAGATCCCTGAAGTTGGTTTTCCCTTTCTATTCCTCCATCCCTCCACCCTCCTGGTATTACCACTCCTATTACTAGTCTTGATGGATCATCTATCCTAAGTTTCCCATGTTTCCAACGTCACTGTACATCTCCTGGTCTAGCTGGATTTATGTGGTAGAATCGGGGTCATGATAGTGGGTGGGAGGCAGCATGGGAACTAGAGGAAGGTTGCGTATTTCATTGCTCCTACCCTGTATCTTAACTGGCTCATCACCGCCTTGTAACCCCTCTGCTAGAGGATGTCACCTCACCTATTGATGGGGTTTGGGTCCCCAATCTGTACTCCCCCTTAGTAATAATAATATAATTTAAGCTCATTGGTACCTGACACTGGATCCCTTCACCACCTCATGATCACACAGGCTGGTGTGCTTCGTCTGTGTAGGCTTTATTGCTTCTGAGCTGAATGGCCACTTGTTTACTCAAGCCTTTAAGACCCCAGACACTATATCTTGTGATAGCCGGGCACCATCCACTTTCTTCACCACATCGTTTTAGTTTTTATAGCCACAGAAACCTCATGGAGAAGTTCAACTCTGTCCTATGGGTTCACTATGAGTAGATGCAATGGCAGTGTGCTTTTCAGAAAATGAGCATCGCAAGGGGCCAATATGAAGCCAGGGAATGGTGATAAGAGGAGCACACTAGAGATAAAACTCACTACATCTGCCCAGCTACCAAATGATTGAATGTCTAGAGTCTCAAAGACTTGAGGATAACTGAGTGACCATTCAGCATGAAGACAGCAAAGTCCACAGGGAAGAAGCACACCAGCAAGTGTGATCAAAAGGGGCCAAAAGGAGCAGGTATCGAGCATCAAAGAACAGGAATCACTTCATTACGAGTGAGGGGAGGAGCAAGGTGGGGACCTAAGACCCACTGGTGGGTAATTGGTCACCCCTTTACAGGGGAGCCACGGGAAGGAGACAGACTAGTCAAGGTGCAGCCAGGCAGTGATGATGCATATAAGTTTCCTCTATATCCTGAGGTCTCCCTACCCCCCAACCATCATGGTCCCAACTCTCCCTTGTAAATCCGGATGGACTGGAGAAGGTACACTAGTGGAAAGGGGAGCTGGAGATATGGGGAAATCAGGATGGGCCAGTGGTTAGATTGGAACTACTGGATGGGTGGAGAGAAGGTGGGGTAGAGAGACGGAACCAACTGCCAGGATCTACATATACCTGTCTGGAGGACAGGCATGGGGGAGTGAGTTGAGGGAGATGTCGGGCAGGGAAAGATACAACAGAATAATAATAATTTATAAAGTATTGTGGGTTGATGGAGGAGGGAGAGCAGGGGAACAGGGGAGGGGTTGGAGGAACGGACACCGGGGGCTGGGGGAAAGGGCGGTGTTTGGAGAATGTTGACGGCAGCAGACGTGTGAGGGTGCTTGCCACAGTATGTTTATTTATGTATTGGAAAAACGATGTATGAGCCCCTAGTAAAATGATTTTTAATTGAAAAAAAACTCACTACCATCAAGTTGATGCCATCTCATTGATGACCCTAGATAGAAGACAGACTAATTAGTAGACATAGTAGTCTATGTCAGTGGTCTTCAACCCTTTTTATTCTCTTTCACTCCAATTTTTAAAACCTATGTAATCATTCTCAACATTAGAATTTTTTCATCATAAATGTAATTGCAAAAATGGAATTTCCAGCGCAATGTAAGGACCTTTTAGAATGAAACTGTTGCTGTTTCTTTAAACTTACAAAGCAGGAGACATTTGATAGCACTGTGGTAATTCCAAAACAATCCTTGCTTCCTAATACTCAGATAAGAATATACAGCTCTTGAGATTTTTACATGTCAAAAATTTCCAAAAGTCTAATAGCATGTGTCATATGTATGTGTATCTAATACATTTGCAATATATGTGTATACATATATATTTCAATCTCCCTTTAGAGATAAAGAAAGAGACTATAACAAGATTTGCTCAATATCACAATTAATAGTAGACAACACCATTCTCCTGTTATTGTAACTTGCATGCTACTTGTATGTTATTGCCAACAGGGTAGCCCGTGAATTATAGATTTTAGCAGAGCTTCGAAACTAAGTCAGACGGGGGAGAAGGATTTAGAGATCAACTGTTGAGGGAAATCTTTATGGAGCATCTTGGGTTGGAGAACCTTAAAAATATGACTTAGAAAGAGCTACCGCCTCAAGCAGAGCCAACCTAGATGGGATGACACTCATGGAACCTTCATCTGGGACCTGATGTGGAACAACTCCAAAGGAGAAGAGCTACAAACATCCTATTAGTAAGGAGAATAGATACTATATAAAGTATGAACCTAGAAAAAATTAGAAGTTCTCAAAAATCAACTGGAAGCCTTTAAGATTGATGTCCTAGGCATTTGTGAGCAGAAATGTCCTGGTATTGGCAATTTCAATATGACAGTAATGTGGTCTGTGCTAGGAATAACAAATGAAAGGAAAATGAAATAGTGTCTTCATTGCAATAAAGAGCATTTCAAGATCTATCCTGAAGCATAATGCTATCTGTAATAGAAGAATACCAATATGCCTACAAAGAAGATCAGTTAATATAACTACTATTCAAATCAACACACCAATCATTAATGCTCGAGTTGGAGAAATTAAGTATTTTTGCCAGTTTTTGCAGTCTGAAATTCATCTAATATGAATAAAGATGCAATTATCATCACTGGTGACTGGAAAGTGAAATTTGGGGGCCAAAAAAAGAAGAAAATATTGCCTTGGTGATAGAACTGATGCCTGAGATAACCTAGTAGAATGTTACAAGACCAATGACTTCTCCATTCACTACTTTTTTCAACAACAAACACAGTGACTAAACACATTTACCTTGAAATACACAGGAATAAATCTATTACATCTGTGGACAGAGATTACAGAGAGATAATATCACCAATTCACATGAGGCCAGGGACAATTGCAGAACAGACCATTTTGCTTAAATGTAAGTTCGAGTTAAGGCTGAAGAAAATAAAACTAGTATATAAACGTCAAAGTATGGCTTTGATTATATCTCCCACTGAATTTGTGGACCATCTGAAGAACAGAGTGGACACATTGGACACTGGTGACTGGAGGCCAAATGAGTTGTAGGACGCCATCAAGGACAGTGTAAAGAAGGGCAGGGGAACCTCCAACAGCACAGGGAACAAGGCTAATCAAGCTCCACATCAGTCCCATGAGATGACGGTCAGATATGCCTCCACCTATTAACCTTCATTACCAATTTGACACTAATCATCCCCTCTGTAGTACTCTACTCCCACATCAGGTTTGATAATCCATTGCAGTGACCACACGAAACTCACAGACAATACCTAGAATTATGGAGCTTATTCGGGAAGCTAATAGGTTAAAATTGAGGATCAAAATGTTCAGAAAACATCCATTCTTTGATCAGGAGGCCCTCTTCTCAGCTGTGCCCACGAGCATGCTTCTCACTGGCCCTCAGTCACTCTGGCCTTTGGCCATGGCCATGAACAAATGAGGCCATCTATTCCTTTAAAGGTTTAAAGTCTCAGGAACCCAAAGGAAAACTTCGACCCTGTCTCTAGGAGATGGATTCAACTCATATGCAGTGAAATTAGTTTTTTGGACCCATTCATTTGTTGGGAGTTGCAAGAGCCACAACTAGAAGAGAAATAACACATATGTCAAACACAAAGGAAGCACAAGGCTATTAAAAAGACAAGAAAGGAAATATTAAAATGCATGTCAAAAGAGACCATGAAACTTGCACTTAAGTATAGAGAAGCTGAAGTAAATGGAGAAGATGATGAAAAGAGCTCCACAGACTATTTAAAGGAAGACAAAGTAAAATTTTACAATGAAATGTACAGGGACTTGAAATTACAAACCCAAATGAGAAAAACACATTCGACATTTCTCAAGCCAAAAAAAAAAAAAAAAGAAGAAGAGAAATTCAAGCCTTGAATGGTAATACTGAAGGATTCTTTGAGCAAAATATTAAATGAGAAAGGAAGCATGATGGAAGAAATACGCAGTCATTGTACCAAAAATTACTTGTCAATGTTCAACCATTTCCAGAGGTAGCATATGATTAAGAATTGAATTGAAGGTGTTAAAGAAGAAGTCCAAGTTGCACCGAAGGCAGTGTCAAAATCTAGGCTCCCAGAAGTGATGGAAAACCAACAGAAATGTTTCAACAAAGGATGCAACCCTGGAAGTGTTCATTCATCTTTGCCATGAAAATTTGAAGACAGTTAGTTGGCCAAATTAATGGAAGAAATTCATATACACATCCATTCTAGAGAAAATGATCCAACAGAGGGTGAAAATTGTTGAACAATATCATTTCTATCACACAATAAATATTTCCCAAAGACAGATCCTAAATGGTTGCAGCAGTACACTGAGAGGAAATGGCCAGAAATTCACAAGCTGGATTCAAAAGAAATAATATAGAGATGTAATTACTGACATCAGATGGATCTTGACTGTAAAAGAAAATGCCAGAAAAATGTTACCTGCCTTCTATTGACTAAGCAAAGATGTTCCACTGTGTGGATAGCAACATACTATGGATCACATTGAGAACAATGGGAATTCTGGTACATTGACCAAGAAGCACTTGTTTGAACAGAATAATGGGATATTGTTTGGTTTAAAATGAGAAAGGTGTGTGTCAGAGTTATATCTTTTCTCCATACTTATTCTATTTGTATGCTAAAGAAACTATTTCAAGAAGCTGGGCTATATGAAGAAGAATATGACATCAGGATTAGAAAATGACTCATTAGGGCTGGGCCCCAGTGGCATAGTGGTTGAATGCAGGACTGCAGCCCACAGGTTTGGCAGTTCAAATCCAGCAGCGGCTCTCCAGGAGCAAGGCTGGGTAGCTCCCACGACCACCAGAGGGCAGTGAGGCCAAAAAAAAAAAAAGAAAATGACTCAATGATCTTCTGCATATAGAACACAGGGCCTTTCTAACTGAAAGCTCAGAAGACTTGAAGCACTTATAAATGAAGGTAAAAGAATACAACTTTCAGTATGGGTTAAACATAAAAATAAAGAAAACAATTTCATACCTGGACCAATAAGCAACATCTTGCTAAATGGAGACAAGATCAGCTTTGTCAAGAATATTGTTTTACTTGAATGCACAATTAACGTCAATGGAAGCAGCAGTTGAGATCAAACAACATAATTGCATTAGGTAACTATTCTTTGAAAGGGTCCCTTTTAAGTATGAGCAAACAAAAAAGTCACCTTGAATTCTAATAGGTGTACAGCTTCATATGATGGAAAACAGATCTATGGGGTTGGTAAAGAACATTAAATATATCACAGACTTTGAGGAGAATAAATAAGCCTGTCTTGAAGTAGTCAGAATGCTCTCTAAAGGAAAAGATAGCTAGGCTTCTCCTGTACTTCGAACATGTTTTCTCACTCAAAGGGACTAATGAGTCCCTGGAGAAGTGCATAGTCCTTGGTAAAGTAGAGGATCAGCAAGAAAGAAGAAGGTCCTCAGCATGATGGATTACACAGTGGCTGCAGCAGCAGATTGCAACATAACCTTGTGAGGATGGTGCAGGATGGGGCAGGGGTCTACACATGGCATTTGGTTGTGCTTTCCTCTCTGGGTCTAATGTGCCTTTCTCATCTCTCAGAAATGAGTTGGTTGAAGGTAAACTCTCTGCTGGCATGGCTTCATTAGCATGCAAATGAAAATGTTATTCCCAAATATGATTACCTATGTGGGTACAATGTTTAGGATTCTAACTTGTATTTTTCAGACACAAAGTTCGATCCATAGCAACTGTAAAATCACCACAACATGAGTTCATCCACATTCTTACTGGCTAACTAAACTCAGCCAGGTCTAGTTGCACTCAGCTGGCAGGGAAGGGTTAAAGAAGGAAAAAAATGAAACCACCTAATTAAGATCATTTATGATGACTCTTTTACAAGGCAGGATTAATGACATGGAGAATTTTATTAAGCAATTTACTACTTTCTCCTGAGACATAGTATATCAGAGGCTTCTCGTTAATCCTCCTATTTCATTTTTAAGACAAATATTTCTAATGAAAACATGACACTACATAGAGAATACATGAAATATCATATAAACTATACATGTTATCATCTTCTTGATACAAAATTTCACCAGCACCCTGAAGCTCCCATAATTTTCTTTCTAATAACGCCCCCTTTCTCCAAACAGTCATTATCTTGATTAATAAAAGAACAGACTGATTTTACCTTTCTTCAAACATTTAAAGTGAAACCTTCTAAAACAGAGAAAAGAACTAGGAGACAAAGGGGATTTGTAGAGATCTAAATACAGGCTTGTCTACATGTAAATATACCTGTATATGACAATGGGGAAATAGATCTATGTGCATATATTTATAGATTTAGCATTAAGGTAGCAGATGGACATTAGACTTCTACTCAAGTACTTCCTCAATGCAAGAACACTTTGTTCTATTAACCTGGCATTCCATGATGCTCACCTTCCCAACACGATTGCTAAAGACAAAGTGGGTGCATAAGCAAATGTGGTGAGGAAAACTGATGGGGCCCAGCTATCAAAAGAGTTAACATCTGGGGTCTTAAAGGCTTGAAGATAAGTGGCCATCTAGCTCAGTAGCAACAGAGTTCACATGGAAGAATCACAACAGCCTGTGTGATCATGAGGTATTGATGGGATTAGGTATCAGGCATCAAAGAACAAAAAAATCATATCACTATGACTGAGGGGAAGTGCAGAGTGGAGACCCAAAGCCCATCTGTAGGCAACTGGACATCCCCTTATAGAAAGGTTGCAAGGAGGACATGAGCCAGTTAGGGTGCAATATAGCACCAATGAAACATGTAACTTTCCTCTAGTTCTTTACTGTCTCCCACACACACACTAAAATGATCCCGATTCTACCTTACAGATCTGTCTAGACCAAAGGATGTACACTGGTACAGATAAGAGTTGGAAACAGGGAATCCAGGACAGATAAATCCCTCAGGACAAGTAAGGAGAGTAGTTACCAGGAGGGGAAGTGAAAGGAAAACATGGAGAAGAAAGGGGGAACCCATCACAAAGATCTATATATAGCCCCCGCCCCAAGGGACGGGCAACAGAAAAGTGTGGAAGGGAGACCTTAGACAGCATAATATATGACAAAATAATAGTAATCTATAAATTATCAAGGGTTTATGAGGGAGGAGCAGTAGAGAGGGAGGGGAGAAATGAGAAGCTGATTTCTAGGGCTCAAGTAGAAAGCAAATGTTTTGAGAATAATGATGGCAACAAATGTTCAAATGTGCTTGACACAATGGATAGGTGTATGGATTGTGATAAGACTTGCAGCCCCCAATAAAAGGATTTTTTGAATGAAAAAAGTGGAACCTTATGATTTTTAGTAATTTTATGTGAACTGTTTCACTCAACATACTTTTTAGAAATTGTACCCAAGTGATGTCACATAGTCATGGTTTTTCCACTTTCTTTGCTGAATGTTATTTTTTTATAGGATGGGAAGAGGCGGTAAATTCAACTTATGGGTAGGAAAAGGTAGGTCAGATCGCTATACTGAGGCCTCCATCAATACAGCACACACTACTCTTCCAAGGGGCTCTGATGTATGGGAAAGTATTTGGTTTCACAACTATCTGGAATGAGGTCTCTTCTCAGCCACTGTGTCTTCAAAATATCATTACATTTGGGAAAGGCCCACAACTTAGTGTACAGAAAATTTGAACCTTGCCCTACATAGGGTTTCAATCACATGCATTATTTCTTTTTTGAAGCTAGTTATTGATGGATATGATGATCCGGCCAACATTGACCTTGGCCATTATACACTAGGACTTTCCAAACTTCCTTGCCTATCCATCTGAACCCTGACAACCTCACCACAAGTCCACATCTTTTTGACACAGCTAATATGGAATGGATGCAGCTTCGCTCCCACATGGAAGCAGTCATTGTCACAGCTATTCATCATTTATTTGTTGGGACAAATGCAGGTAGTCTCCAAAGTTTCTGAAGAGAACGGCACATATTCACCCCAAAACATGTGGCCGCAGAAGGGGAACTCATACCTTCCTTCCACCAAGGTTAAAGATGCAGGTCTTGGCAGCAGGGACATGTTGGCAGAAGCTAAAGCATTGGGTAGGGCTTATTCTTACAATACTGGTAACACCGGCTTGGGCGTTGGTCTATAGTAACAGCAGGATGTTGATAGCAGGCCATGTAGGGGAAAAAGAACTGAAAGTCACTTCCTTGTGTACCTTTAAAAAAATGTTTCTAGCACTGATTAACATTTGAGTTGTTTTCATTTGGAATCTATGACAAATGACATTGACACAAATATTTGTCACCACATTTCTTGGTTTACATGTTCAACTTTAGTAGAAAGGGTTGAGCAATTTCCAAAATGGTTGCATTCATGTACCCTTCTGCAAGGTGTGGATGAGGAGTCCTTCCCTACAATTGAATCCTTGGTTTGGGTGTCTGCTAGTATTTCTGCAAGCCTGGTCACTAGAAGGACACAGGAATCCCGTGTTAGGATAACCTAGGATAACCTTGTGAATCAGAGTGAACCCGGCCGTCTTCTTGGACTCTTGTCATTGTAAGCTACTCCCTAGCTGCAGGTGTTAACACCCTAGCTGGAAGTGTTTCCTGTAAATTGAGATAGTTTAATAAGATGTGGCAGGGCACCAGCATGGTGATCTCATGTGTGAACATCCACTTTGAAATCTGTTGACTCACTGCTCTGAAAGGAGTAATACTGGACCACAAAGAAAGGGGTCGCACATTAGCTTGGTCACAACACAAAATGAAAAACAACGTGGTTCTTAAGGCATCTGATAATCTGGGAAGATGCTGACATTTCCACAATGGGCCATTCTGGAAGGCAGCATCCACTGAACTGGCAAACAGTGCCTAAAAGTTAATTGATCCCTTTCTAGATGAGATGGTCTTTGTCTTATAATATTGTTAGAGCTGCATATGTTCATTGGTATAATTTAGAATGCTCAATGCATAACAGCCAAGATAGATGATCCTTCAGAAGCAGTAAATGGAGTAACAATTCCCTGAGGGAAGAGGGGAGAAGGGGGACCTGAGAGCAGTGATTACTCTATAACCCCACTTGAAGGGAATGAATAACAGAATCGCAAGTGAACAGATAAATGGAATGGTATAAGATATGGCAAATAATAATAATATATGCCATAACAATAAGGATTTATAAGGGGTAGTGTGGGGAAGGAAGGAATAAAAGGGAGCTGGTACCAAAGAGTTCAATAAGAAAGAAAATGTATTGAATCTGACAGTGGTAACCTTTGTGAAATTATGCTTGATCTAAAAGAAATATGGATTTTTATAATACCTGTAAGAACTCTCGATATTATTATTAATAAAAACAACCTATACTGAGAAGAAGAAAATACTGTGAGATATGGTACTTTACCTTAAGTTATTCCTATGTCAAGAACAGTTCCAGAAATAAGTATGCAGGATGGAATAGATTTATTCCTTGAACTTATCTTTGAAATGTTCCCTGAGGGTTTAGTGATGATTTGAAGACTAAAGGAGAAGGATATTCTTGAGCTTGTTTGTAACTAATGTGTAGCTCTGTTTTCTCTTTATGCAATTGCTAAGAAGAAACTGATAAAGGAAGGTAGATTTGGGAACTTTCAAAGAGAACCTCCTCTCCTTGCCTCATGTGCGAGAAGTAAGCCAAGAATAACAGGACATCTAATCTTTCCATGATAAGGAGAGAGCAATTATTCACAGCATTTCTAGCGCCCAGAATTTCTTCTATCATGAAATCCAGTTTTGAACTCAGGTTTTCTTTCTTTTTAAATAAATTCATCGGGGCTGAGCCCCGGTGGCATAGTGGTTGAGTGCAGGACTGTGGCCTGCGGGCTTGGCGGTTCAAATCCAGCAGCAGCTCTCAGGAGCAGCACTGGGTTGCTCCCACAACCACCAGAGGGCAGTGATGCCTCCCCCCTAAAAAACAAACAAACAAATAATAAATAAATAAAGTCATCAGTGGTCACTGGTTCCTAATAAAGCCATCAATAGTCTTACTTACCTTTTCTTTGGCTCATGGACTTATATGCAGAATGGTGTCACTATCACCATCTGGTCATAGTAAATTCAAAGAGCAGCCCCCGACCCCACCCCAAAAAAGACAAAAACACAATAGCCTAAGAGTGAGTCTGTCAGTTCAAATATACTGTTTTTATTTTCTTGATATTTGCTTTCAATAGTCTCAGCTGACTTAATTAAGGTATACATTATTTTTGTCATTCCCATTGCTGTGGAGTTAATGGCAACCCACAGTGATCCAGTGTAATCGAGTAGACACACACCCTACTTTCTGAACTATCATCTTTTTGAGAACAGATCACCAGGTCTTTCCCCCTCAGAACAACCAGAGGGGTTCAATCTGCCAACTTGCAACCAGGAGCTGAGTGTTGAAGCACTGTACCACTGAAGCAACCTGCACTTACCACCAAACCCAAACCCAAATCACCGCCGTTGAGTGGATTCTGAAGTGACCCTGCACAGTTCCCGAGGGTTTCTGAGCTGATAGAAGCTTACAGAGGCAGATTGCATCACCTTTCTCCTGTGAAGGGGTTGGTGGGTTTGAACTGTCAGTCAGTTAGCAGACCAGTGATTCACCCACGGGTCTCCTTCCATTTACCACCCAGAAAGCCAAGAACTAAAGCCATCTCAGCGTCAAATGATTTCAAACTCAGACCAGTTCTAGAAGACAGAGGAGAACGGCTCCACAGGGTTTACCAAGATTGTAAAACTTTATGGGAGCCGATAGGCCTGTTTTTTTCTCCTATTTAACCTGGCAGTCATTTAGATTGAAGTCCAGTGCTTAAGACACCGTATCACCAGGGCATCTGATATTTACTCTGGACCCTGATGGTTACCTTAACAAATGCAAGAACTCCAATGGAGGTGGAGAACAAAAGGAAAATGAGGCCGGGGTTAAGGGCGCATGAGGAAGAATGAAGGAGGAAGATCATCTTTTGTACATTTCCATTGTCAGGGAGCCAAACATATGTAACTGGTAGGTTTAATGAGTGAGACCTGACATTGTGCAAACAGAAAGTAGTTTCTTCCCCTCCCATAGCTTCTGGGCAGATTGGACAACCTCCCTTAGAAGAGAGGGAAGGCTTCTCACCAAGGATCTTCCTGCCCCCAGTAAATGAATTCTGATGACTCCAGAGTTGGAGGAAGGGGATTTATGCCTTTTGCACCAAGTGTGATGTTAACATTGACTATTTAGAAAGCATGGGTAGCACAGCTCCTGGTGGTGCACAGTGGGGGATGTGCTAGGCTGCTAACCACAAAATCAGCTGCTCAAACTCACCAGTTGTTCCATAAGAGGAAGAAAATAGGACTTCTTGCTCCCAAAAAGATTTGTAGCCTTAGAAAACCAAAGGGATAGCTCTACCCTACCCTATAAGGGCACTGTGAGTCAACATTGACTCCAGGGCAATGAGGATTTTTTGTTTTGGTTTGTTTGGTCCCTTTTGAGTTTGGTGGAGTTGTCAGGCAGTCACTGGATGGCCAACAACAAGGTCACTGGTTCAAACTCATGAGCACTCCTGTCGTGAAAGATGAAGGCATCTGATCCCATAAACGTGCACCCTCTCACAACCCTAAAGAGGATTTCTCTGAGTCCTAATTGACTAAATGACACCGGTTTTTGGAGGGTGGGGGTGAGTTCAGTTAGTCTAGTCCACTGCTGTCCCGAACGTTTTCCATGGCTAATTCCTCTGAAGTAAACAACCTATTCCTCCTTCCTTCTTCTTGGTCTGTTTTAATCTGGAAGCTCTGATGAAAGCTGCTCACTTTGGGTGGCCCTGATGATGAGTGAGATACCCCTGACAGAGATTCTAGCCTCACAGAGACACACAGGCCACCACAGTATGACAAACTGACCAACAAGGCGCAGGATCTCAAGGGCTGCAGCCTTCAGTATGGGATACAACTCAATGGAAAGAAAACCCAACCCTCAACCGGACAAAGGGTAACATCATGATAAACAGAAGGCAGATGGAAGTTGTGAGTGTAATTTCACCATCAGTGGTTCAACTTCCAGTGTGAGCATTGTGCCTTCCCTACTTTCTCTTTTAAAATATAAGCACTTCCTAGAGGGTTAAATATGAATAAAGTCAGTTGATATATTAGAGTGAATTCATCTAACAGGTTCCTGTGAACATCAGAGACTGAGAATTTAAGTGAGGGGCTGTGGAAGAGGGAACATCCCTTTTCAACAGCATATAACAAAAATTCAAGAGGGTGACTCCCAGTGACATATTATACCATTTTTTAAATGCTTTCCCTTAGAACATTCCAAAGATGTTAAGAAGGTTCTATCAAACTAGTGGTTACTCCTTGGGCTACTAACTGCAATGTCAGAAGTTCAAAACCACTAGTCTACTTCTCAGGAGAAAGGCTTTCTACTCCCTTAAAATTACACACTCGAAAGTACACAGGGACAGTTCTACCCAGCCCTTAAGGGAGAGCTATTGGGTCAGTACTAACTGGATAGCACTGAATTTTGGAGCAAACAAATAGAACACTTTTTAAAAATCATTTTATTGAGGGCTCTTACAGCTCTTATCACAATTCATACATACATAGATGGTGTCAAGCACATATGTTGACATCACCATTTTCTTTTTTTAATGCTTTTTTCCTTGTCTTTTTTTAAAATTGGGGCTTGTACAATGCTTATCACAATCCATACATCCATTGTGTCAAGCACATTTGTACATTTGTTGCCATCATCGTTTTCAAAAACATTTGCTTTCTACTTGAGTCCTTTGTATCAACTCCTCATTTTTCCCCTTCCTCCCCACCTCCACTCGTTCATGAACCCTTGATAACTTTCCTGCTGTCCCCCACCCCCAGGAGGTTATATGTAGATCCTTGTAATCAGTTTCTACCCTATCCTTCCTCGACATTGGTTCCCCCTTTCTACCCTATCCTCCCCTGACACTCCCAGTATCGCCACTCTTAGCACTGTTCTTGAAGGGATCATCTATCCTGGATTCCCTGTGTTTCCAACTTTTATCTGTATCATTGTACATCCTCTGGTCTAACCAGATTTGCAATGTAGAATTGAGATCATGATAGTGGGGACTGGGGTGGGGTTGGGGAAGCATTTAGGAACTAGAAAATGCTATGTGTTTTATTGTTGTTGTACTGCACCCTGAGAGGCTCATCTCCTCCACATGACCCTTCTGGAAGGGGATGTCCAGTTGCCTACAGATGGGCTTTGGGTCTCCATTCCATACTCCCCCCTCATTCACAATGATATGACTTTTTGTTCTTTGATGCCTGATACATGATCCTATCAACACCTCATCATCACACAGACAGGTGTGCTTTTTCCAAGTGGACTTTGTTTTTTCTCAGCTAGAAGGCCACTTGTTTACCTTAAAGCTTTTAAGACCCCAGGTTCTGTATCTTTTAGTAACCAGGCACCATCAGCTTTCTTCACCACTTTTGGTTATATACCCATTTGTCTTCAGTGATCATATCAGAAAGGTGAGCACACAGTGATATGACTTTTTGTTCTTTGATGCTTGGTACCTGATTTCTTTGACACCTCTTGATCACACAAGCTGGTGTGCTTCTTCTGTATGGGTTTTGCTACTTCTGAGCTAGGTGGCTGCTTGTTTACCCTCAAGCTTTTAAGACCCCAGATGCTAAATCTTTTGATAGAAGGACACCATTAACTTCCTTCACCACATTTGCTTATGCACCTGCTTTTTCTTCAGCCATCATGTTGGAAAAGTGAGCATCGTGGAATGTCAGTTTAATAGGACAAAGTATTCTTGGATTAAGAGACTACTCAAATGGAGGCCCATTGTCCATCTGCTACCTTAATACTCAACCTATAAATATTTGCACACAAATCTACTTTCCCATCCTCATATAGAAATATATTTATATATATATATATATGCATACCTTTATTTAGATTTCTATAAATGCCCTTTGCCTCCTAGTTCTTTCCTCTTTTTCAATCAGTACACTTTAATAACCAATGCTTTTACAGACAGACTGGTCTTAAAAAGTTATTGTATACATATGTTCTTGGGGTGAGGTCCAGGTAATATGGCAGGGGCCAGACTAAATGCAGGGATACATATGGTAGCCAACTAAAAAGGAGTTGGGGCAGGGGAGAGAAAAGTCATGGATAGCTGAGAAATCAGGATACTAACATACCAGAGGGGAGGGTGTTGTTTCTATCTCCACAGGGAAAGAGGGACCAGACTTCAACCCAGTGCTCCAGGACAAGAACACAGCACACTGGCATGAAGCAGGGAACCAATAGAGAGGTCTGAGGGGCTAGGCCCATTACCAACTAAGTGGACAGACCCTTCTCACCCCACCCCCACCGAATAATTTATTTCAGAGGACAACACTAAATCTACAGCTCAAGGAGAGAGAAGTGTCTGATCAGAGCATGCAGGAGCAAACAAAGGGGGAGGGGAAAAGAGTGAAGCACATCCTAGCCTACCAAGCCCTGAGGATGATATTTGTATTCAGAGCAGCCAGTGCACAGAGAGGACCATAGGGCTGGCCCCAACATGAGACACGACATCCCTCACTGACCCACAGAACTCCTGGGGAAAACACTGGAGACACAGTACAGGAATTGCGCCCACTCTGACCCCACCACACCGAGGCTAAGGGTGTGCAACAGAACAGCAAGAGGAACAGACCAATAAAGTCCCCAGGCAACACCAAAATACACTGTGGGGCCAGACTTGATACCCCATCTGACTCAACCAGAAAATACTCATAAAGGAGAACAGATAGACTTTGAACTTTTTATATGGTTTTCCTTTTTTTAATTGTTGGCTTTTGTTGTTGTTGCTCTTGTTATTATATTTTTGTTTCATTTTCTATTGTTGCTCTGTTTTTCTCAGTCTTGTGTTTGTGCACATCATTATATCTGCATGTCTCTCTAGATAAGATAGGCAGTTCCCCGGGGAATATGGAGAGGGGGGAAAGGTGAAAAGGAAGTAGGTATTAGCAAACCCAGGGACAAGGGAACAACAAGTGACCAAAAACCAATGGCAAAGAGGGTGTAGGAGGTTTGGTAGGGCTTGATCAAAGGTAATGTAACTGAGAGGAATTATTGAAACACAAATGAAGGCTGGACATGGTAGTGGAACAAAAGGAAAGTAAAAGGATATAGAAGAAAGAATTAGGAGCAAAGGTCATTTATTGAGGCTTAAATACAGAAATATTGATAGATAGATAGATAGATAGATAGATAGATAGATAGATAGATAGATAGAGATGGGGAATTAAATCTATGTACATGTATTTATAGGTTTAGTACTAAGGTAACAGATGGACATTGGGCCATTACTCAAGTACTCCTTCAATGCAAGAGTACTTTATTCTATTAACCTAGCATTCCATGATGCTCACCTCCCTGAAAGGATCACTGAAGACAAAGTGGGTGCATAAGCAAATGTGGTGAAGAAATACGATGATGTCCAACTGTCAAAATACTTAGCATCTGGGGTCTTAAAGTCTTGGAATAAACAAGCAGCCATCTAGCTCAGAAGCAACAAAGCCCACATGGAAGAAGCACACCAGTCTGTGATAGGTGCCGGTATCACACATCTTTTGATAGGTGCCGGTATCAGCCATCATAGAACCAGAATAAAAAGCCATATCATTGTGAATGTGGGGGAGTGCAGAGTGGAGACCCAAAACCCATCTGTAGACAATTGGACATCCCCTTACAGAGGGCTGCACAAGGAGACAAGCCAGTCTTGGTGCAGTTTGGCACCAACGAAACACACAACTTTACTCTAGCTCTTTAATGCTTCCTTTTCCTCACTATCATGACCTCAATTCTACCTTATAAATCTGGCTAGACCAGAGCATGTACCGGAAACTCAGGGAATCCTGGACAGATAAATCCCTCAGAACCAATATTGAGAGTAGCCATGCCAAGAGAGCAAGTGGAAGGTGTGGGGAGAAAGGGGAAACTGATCACAACGATCTCCATATAACCCTCTCTCAGAGGGATGGACAACAGAAAAGTGGGTGAAGGGTAATATCAACCAGTGTAAGAGATGAAGAAAAATGATAAATTATTAAGTGTTCATGAGTGACAGAGGAAGTGAGGAGCTGATACCAAGGGCTCAAGTAGAAAGAAAATGTCTTGAAAATGATGACGACAACAAATGTACAAATGTGCTTGACACAATGTATGGATTTTGGTGAGTTGTATGAGCCCCAATAAAATGATTTTTTTAATTATTTTCAGTATAATATATTTCAATTCATGTCACATCAAAGAATTTCAGCCACAAAGCATATGACATGTTTTTAAGTTTCTTAAAGGAACCCACAAATTAAATAGTACGCAAGTAATTTGTACACACAAACACAACACATTTTATATGTATCCCAAAAAACCTCACTGATATTGAGTTGATGTGATTCATAGAAAGCCTAGAGAACAGTGTTGAGCTGCTCTGTGAGTTTCTGAGATGACAAGTCTTTACAGGCATAGACAGTCTCATGTTTACATATAGCATATATGTGAAATATACAATGTACATGTGTTATACATAAAGCATACTTATACATATTTAAGATATACATTACATGTGAAACAAAAGCATGTGTTGTGTACACTTCATAAGTAACATATATATTCATATATATAATATATTTTATTATTATGTCATATAATCTTTCTGAGAAGAAGGAGGTGGAGGCCAAAAATAGAATAACTACTAACATACAATTTTCCATAGTTAGTTGAAATCCAAAATGTGTTGCAACCATCAATTAGTAGCTATTATTTTCATGAGTAAAATATGAATTGATAAAAATAATTAAAATTTTAGGCTAATATTGCATTTTCATTTCTCTCTTCATATAATAGCTTTTAAACACATACAAAAATGTGTTTGGTATTCTGGGTAAAGCAATCATTTGGAAATAAATGTTTGGTGACATTGCAGAACTTCATGTAGACAACTGCTGGGTAAGTGCTGTATTGCTAGCTTCAAGGTTGGCAGTTCAAACCCACCAGCTGCTCTGAGGGAGAAAGATGAGGCTATATACTCCCATAAACGTTGAAAGCCTC
Organism: Nesogale talazaci; assembly: GCA_004026705.1. Lineage (NCBI taxonomy): Eukaryota > Metazoa > Chordata > Mammalia > Afrosoricida > Tenrecidae > Nesogale > Nesogale talazaci. Next base: position 42,013 of record PVJH01017121.1, read on the forward strand.
AGAAACCCTGCATAGAATCATGCTGAGTCATAATGGCATTGGATTTGGTCTTTTGGTTTTACAATATGCTTACTAGGATGGGGATGATCTTTCCTTAAAATACTTGTAATGGTCCTGTGAAACAAATTTATTTGGTTCTTCGTGGTCTCTAGCTTGATATTGTTGAAATTCTTGTTCTCTTTCAACAGTATTTTTGCTATAACTGACACACACACACACACACACACGAAGGTCAGCTAAAAAGTATTGCTACAAAATCATGGAAACCTTTAAGTGAAAGTTTCCAAATGTGAAGCTATTGTTTCTTGGCACATGCTCCATTTAAGTTTGTTCTTGTTAAGTGTTCTCAAGTCAGCTCCAACCCACAGTGACCCGACATGTACAAAAGAATGAAACGCTGCCTGGTCCTGAGCCATCCTTGCATGCATATGACGTGATTGTAAGTGCCGTGCTCTCCCTGTGATGCTCACTTCCCCAACACGATCGCCGAAGATGAAATGGGTGCATAAGCAAATGTCATGGAGAAAGCTGATGGTGCCTGGCTATTAGAAGATATAGCATCTGGCATCTTAAAGGCTTGAAGTTAAATAAGCGCCATCTAGCAGGGAAGCAAAAAAGTCCACAGGGAAGAAGCTCAACAGTCCGTGTGATCATGAAGTGTTGACAGGATCAGGTTTCAGGTATCAGAAGACAGAAAACAAATCATCGTATTGATGTGAATAAGGAAGGTAGGAGTGAAGCCCCCAAAACTCTCTGTAGAAAATTGGATATCCCCTCAAAGAAGGGTCACAAGGAAAAGAAGAGTCACTCAGGCTATAGTACAGCACCAACGAAACACACAACATTCCTCTAGTTTTTTTTGCTTTTTCCCATCACTATCATGATCCCAGTTCTGCCTTGCAAACTTGACTAGATTGGAGCATGTACACTGGTACAGAAGAGAGCTCTTGACACACAGAATCTAGGGCGGACAAAGCCCTTAGGAACAAGAATAAGAGGAGTGATACCAGAGGGTAGGGAGAAGATGGAGGAAGAAAAGGGGAATTGATCACAATGACCAATGTATAACACACACACACACACACACACACATACCCCTCAGGGAGACAAATAACATAAACATGGTCAAAGGGAACCAGCAAAGAGTGTAACATATGAAAATAATAATTTATCAAGAGGTCACAAGAGTGAGAGGATGGAGGAGGGAGGGGAAAAAGAGGAGCTGATATCAAGGATTGAAATAAAAAGAAAATGTTTTAAAAATGATGATAGCAACATAGGCACAAATGTGCATGATGCAACTGATATATGGATTGTTATAAGAGCTGTAAGAGCACCCCGTGAAATGATTTATTAAAAACATCAATGAGATACTGGTGTTCACTTAGCACAAAAAGAAAAGAAAACCCCAAAGACTGAAGCAGTTTTAAAATGGGTGAAAAGGAAGGTCAAGAGACAGAACATTATATTCTAACCTAACATCATCTGCCATAATAGAGTTTGCAGCGCTCTCTGTCAGATAGCAGAATTACTCACATTCCTCAACTACAGTCAGTTGATTGACCAAAGGCTTAACCTATCTGGGGATCCTATAAATGGACTTTAAGCTTCTACCTCATCTATTATTTTCTGCAAGTCGGGTGTTCATAATGTAAGCTCATATAATACTGTTCTCTCCTTTTGGATTTGGGTTCTATTGTCTAACATCCTGGACAAAACACACTCTTTTTAACGCTTTAAAAAGGTCTTTTGCAGCAGATTTGCATTTTCAGATGTCTCGATTGTCGTTTCCACACATATTGATTATGCTTCCACATAAAATAAAATCCTTGACCACTTCCATGTCTTCTCCATTTATCACCACGCTGTCTGTTGGTCTACTTGTGAGGATTTTTGCTTTCTTCACCCCGAGTTGTTCTCCAAAGTGAAGGGGGCCATCTTTGCTCTCCATCCTTCAGGGCCTCAGCTTCTCTGCACTGTCAGTGAGCAAGGACGTTTCACCTGGGTGTCTCATGAACACATCCTGCAATCCCAATGTCATGTTGTCTTCATACAGATGACACTCAGATCAAAGCCTCCCAACCTAACACACTTTCCACACATTTTCCATTATACTCTCTCCCCTGTTCAAAGGATCCGCTCTTTGTCTGGGCTCCTCATGAGCACAACTAAGTGTATATTTTATACAACAGACACAAGGGAGCTTCAAAGCGTTCACAGAAAAATTCTACCTCCACTTTGGAAACTTATTTATGTATCACCTAGGACACTCTTGTGAACTCTCAATTCCTGACTTCACGTGGTTGTAGACTAGGTCAGTTAACATGTCCAAACCCAGTTCCTGATCCTAGCTCCTTCCCACAAACTCCATCCCAGCGTCCTCCCCCCGAGTCAGGGATGATATCCTCCCAATTACTCAAGACATAAATTTTTTTTAATTAAATCATCTTTATATCACCCTACAGTTATCGATCCACAAACCTTGGTGTTAATTCTGAAATATATCCAGGAATGACCCCTGCTTTTCTACTGCTAACAGACTGGTCCAAGCCATGAGCACTTCTTGCTTGGGTCAGTCTGCTGTTTCTGTCCTTGTCCCTTTGATTACTTTGCCCACTGGAAACGTAAGTGGTCCCCTCTAGATCATGCCATGGCACACATTTGCTAAAAATCCCTCCAGTGGGTGTGCACCTTATGTTTAGGAAAAGCTGAAGTCATTTAAGTGCTCTATAATCATCATCCACTGCCTGAAGTCCTCCCCCTCTTCTCCAGCCTGGTTTAGTTAGCTGCTACAGATACGTCACCCAATGCTTCATGTATGCTCTTGGGATCGGTGCCCTAGTAGCCTCTTACACTTGGAGCATTGCTTGTGCATAGAAGAGAACCTGCCCATGCATTTGAATGGTGGCGTTGGTGAAGAATATTGAAAGTTACATGGACTGCCAAAAGAAGAACCAGATCTGTCTTGAAAGACATACCGCGACAACCCTCCTGTGGCACCAGGATGGTGAACCTTTAGCTCATCTACTTTGGACATGCTGGAGAAGGATACCACACTTGGTAAAGTAACAGGGCAGCGACAAAGCGGCAGGGAGGGCCTCAGCAAGGTGATTGACAGAGCGGCTGCACCTGGGACCCACACAGAAGCATGATTGTTGAGAATGTCGCAGGACCGGGCAGTGCTTCTTTGTGCTGGGCGTGCCGTTGTGTGGGGTCTGAACTGAATGGACCGCACCTAACAATAATGACACGTGAGGACAATAATTGCATAGAATTACAAACTGCAACTTACTTGGAAGATACCATCCAGATCTTTTCGGCATTGAAGAGACCGGATATAACTGCATGCATCTTCGGACTTAAACATGCAAACAACAACAATTCCATCAAGGAAGACTCGAGGAGTCATTCCTTCTCTGATAAATCCAACAAACAAAATAAATGCATGGGGATGAAGTCAATGACGACTCCAAGGGTCTCTATAAGATGGGGGGGGGGGGGGGGGAGAACAGACCCCTGGAGTTTCCCAGACAGCAAACTCTTTGTGAGATTAGAAAGCCGCGTCTGTCTCCCGTGGAGCAACAGAGCAAGCTGGTGGTTTTGAACTTCTGACCTTGCAGTTATTATTCAGCCCAAGGCAATCACTCCTTTATAGTCAATCATGAAGAAGGAACGAAAATCCTCTGAAGTTTATAGTTGTAGCGCAGCTCCCCCTGTTGATCGTTTTAGAAATAGCATTTACTTTCAGGTAGGTTGTGCAGTCATAAACCTAGAAAATTAAAATAATGAATGAACTACAATAGAATGATGACGACTTTTTGAAATGTTATTAGAGACTGGCATTCGGAAGACCTAGTTCACTGCCACCGTGCCCATTCCAACTCTGAAGGACACCTCATGGCTCCTGATGGTGTCTGAGGCTAACTCCTGAAGGTTTATAGCCTCTGAAGCTCTCATCATTGCGTGTGATTTGTGAGATTGAGGAGGACTTTGTGGATCGGTGACGGACATAGGAGCTAATGTTGGACTCGTAGGCTTGGACTGTACTGGGTTGGGATGTTTTCTTAATGTGCACCTACCCTTTAAATAAAACTCTCTCTTACACATATGAGTTTCTGAGGATTTGTTTCTCTTGTCTACCCAGACTAACACAAATAGAATTGCTGTATGTCAGAATCAGGTCAATGGCAGTTTGGGTTTACACCTGATTGATTCCTCTTGGCCTCTATTAAACTATATTGCTTCCTCAGACACAAAATCAAAAAGTGGTGTCTGAGGTCCGCTCCAGCTTCACAATTCTGTGAATTTCTGTTGTGGTGCCAGATTGAGCAGGAACTGGCAGTGTACCTGGTACCAAAGATGCTCATTCAACTTTCACTGCTGACATGAGACCGTTTGGATTTGGAAACAAGCATTTGGATGTCATGAAACCCATGTGAATTTGTTCACTGCAGATTAGTAATAAGCACAAGTAAGCCTAGGCTTACCCTGCATATTGAGTGAGGATGCGGTTCAAAAACAATCCTGACATTCAGGCAGGACATGGGCAGAGGATTGTTCACAGTATACAACTTTCAAATGCCTTCTTCAGTGCACAACCCCAGTCAAAAAGCCGCTGTAAATCCCACTGAAGGCCTCAACTGATGCTCTGAACGGGAAAGTGGAGAGTGCGGGCTGATGTTCCACACTAAGCGTGATGCATTAACAACTTTCCATGAGCCAGATCTGACTCTCAGAGAATGACATGAACACGGCAGCATTGCCAACCTGAAGAGTCACACTCTGAACAAAGGAACCTCTGCTCTCTGGAGGAATGGCCTTAGGAGGGTGTCACCAGAAAGTCCCCATGATCCCATACACTAACAACCAATGCTTCGAGGTGGAGACCCAACAGGTCTCTGGGGTTATGGGAGTCAAGTCTGTGCTGAAGGCAGAGAGAGAGAAGAGGGGATAGAGGATGTAAAAACAAATTGTGCTTTTTCCCTCTCATAAGGTGTTACATGTGTTACGTGTGCCAGCATCAGTGAATCCCTCTTTCTGGGAACCCAGGGGAACTCTCTCAAAGCTAGCAGGGCAAGGTGTCATCTTCCACCTCAATCTGGCTTTGGAGACAGCCTACTGGTGGCATTGGCCACCCCACCCCCAAAGCAACAGTGAAGTGTTCTGTGTGCCAACAACATAGCTTTAAAAAAATCTGCATTTCTATAAAACTTAACTAGGATTTCAAAGTGTATAGTTGTCAGAAATACACAGGAATCAAAAACTCATCCTTAAAAATTTCACTTGGGGAGGGGGAACTGGTCTTGATGATTGACACATAACCACACACACCCCCTCCAGGGAGACAAACAACAGAAATATGAGAATATGAGATATGAAATATGAGAATAATAATTTATAATTCATTCAGGGGGTGAGAGGGATGGAGGGGGGAAAAGGATCAATAGAATGTAAATGTCTAGGAAAGAATGAGGGCACCATAGGTACAAATATGCTGGATACAGTTGATGTATGGATTATTATAAGAGTTTTAAGACCCACCAATGAAATGATGATTTAAAAAATAAGTTTTTAACTTCACTTGCCATCTCCAGCACCTGAAGCTTTCTGAGCCTGCTCAGTGTTGGCGTCTCCATTTCTGCAAGGCTGCTTCCATCCTAGCCAGCATCGGGGTCCCGTCCCTTCCTCACAGGACCCTTTTTAAGCCTCGGCTCTGGTTTTGGAGGAAGAGGTTTAGCAGCAAACATCCTTCGGAGGTACATCCTTCACCTTGGCTTTTTCTGCCTCGGCATCCCCTTCTGCCTATCTCTTGGGGGTGATGGTGAAGGCGGCGGCCGTGGGCGCAGGTCTTTGGTCGATTGGGGGTAGTTCTTGCCTCTTCTTCACAGTGTTTGGACGGTAACTCTTTGTGGGAGCGGCTGCTGGGTTTGAACTGCACACCTTAAAGTTAGCAGCCCAATGCTTTAACCCCCAAATATGAAACAGTTTTATGTGTCAATGTCCCTGCGTCTTTATGTCTCCTTCCCTGTTGGTTATTATGATCACCAAACAGGAGAATCAGGGTTAATGGGGTCTGTCAAAACCACATCACTTCAGGTACACAGAAGACAGTGGTCAACAAGGGTTTGTTCACATAAAGATAATCTAGACCGATGAGTGGCTTACATTTTACCTGCACATCCCAATCACCTGGAGGGCTTGATAGAACTTAGGTTGCTGGGTCCCACTGGGGGAGGAGCTTCTGACTGGTCTGGAAGCTGCCTTCTCAGTCACCATCATTGTGGCTGCGGCTGTGGCTGCGGCATCAGTTGGCAGTTTTGCTTAAAGCACAGGCTCTCAGAACCACCTCAGATTGTCTGCACTCAAATCTCCATTTTAGCATAATTTCTGGGTGACACATGGGCATGTTAAAGTTTGAGGCATGGGTTTAGGCAAGAGTGTCAAATCTTTTTCTTGATGGTAAACATTTTTTTAATATAGATTTTATTGGGGGTCCTTACACCATTCAATACATCATTCATATTAAGCATACTTGTACACATGTTGCCACATTCATCTACATTTTCTACTTGAACCCCTCTTATATAAGCTCCTCTTTCCTTCTTTCCTCTGGTTCTTTGTTTTTTAATTCCAACTCCC
>PVJH01017122.1:0-48684 GCA_004026705.1 Nesogale talazaci
CCTTTACACAAGACTCTCATCAGGTGTTTCCCCTACAGTGCCACTGGACAGGGTCAAGCTGCCCACTTTTTAGTTAGCAAGGCAAGTGCTTGACTGCTTCCTTCCATTGGAATTCCTGTGACATTGCCCAATGCAAATGTTCAGGAACCTTAGCTAGGATTATTTTGTTGATACATCTATCATGTGAGTTGGATCCAGAGCAGTAGGCACTAAAAAGAAAATAGGAACTTTAAAAACTGAGTTATTCGTCCTTCAGGCTAGGAGGGGCAGCCCCCAAATCTCCCTTAAGACCAGGGGGACCGTCTCATAGGGGGTAGCAATAGCCCTGGACCTATATAGGGTTTTTCTTTTTCTTTCTTTCTCATTTTTTCTCTTTCCTTTTCTTTCTTCAACAGTATGTTTTCTTATTGTTTGCACTAGGCATTAATGATTTGCTTAATTATACATGTTGAAAATGGGAGGCAACCTTGAGGCAAAGGCAATGGGGCCAATGCCCCTGGAAGTTAGAGGGGGAAGAAGGAAGTGGGGTGAGGGTGTGGTGAGCAGATGGCATCATGAACAGGAGAACAACTAGGGAAGTGGAAATAGCATCAAGGAGAGGATTGAGATCCTGTATTAGAGCAGCACCAAGCTAGTAAAGAGGAAGCACTAAGAGGTGGAAGAAGGGGGAATAGTGATGGCGGGCAGAAGGAGGCAAAAGGAAACAGAGGCAAGCTCTAGGAAGCAAAGACACAAATAGGGATATTAACAGAGGTGTGCACTTACATAAATACATTGATCCATAACAAGAGTGGTATGGGTCTATGTACATATATTTATAAGACAATACACTGAGGCTGCCAATGGGCCTGGGGTCTTGGCTCCCTCAACACAACAACACTTTGTTCTAACAAATTGGCATTCTCTGATGCTCATAATTCCTCCCCCCCCCCACACACACAGGATAACTGAAGACAAAAGGGTGCATAAGCAGATGTTGTGACCACAGAGAATGGTGCCCAGCTATTAAAAGATATAGTGTCTGGAGTTTTAAAGGCTTGAAGTTAAACAAGCAGCCATCTAATAATGAAGCAACAAGTCCACATGGGAGAAGCACACCAGCCAGTGGGATCATGAGGCGTCATTGAGAGTGGGCAGTGGGCAATGGGCATCGGAAGATTCACAACCAAGAGTACACAAAACAAACAAAAATGCATTCGTAAGAATGGGGGGAAGGGTTGGAGCAGAGGCCCAAAGCCCATCTGTGGACAATGGAACATCCCCCACAGAGGGGTCACATGGAGGAGATGAGTCAATCAGGGTGCAGTAGAGCACAGATGGATCACAAAAGAAACCTCTGACCCCTGGAGGCCTCCTCAGCCCTTCCCACTCTGGACTAGATGGGAACATGTACATAGGTGTAGGCAAGAGATCAAACTCAAATGCGTGGGACCCTGGAACCAAAAGGCTAGAGAGGCGAAAGGAAGGAAGGGAGAGGTTCACCAATTACAATAAATGTTACACACTCCCAACCAGGAGGAAGAACAACAGAAACCAGAGGGGGAAGGGAGACAGCGGTCAGAATGAGATTTAAAAATAGTTAACAGTCAACAATATAACAAGGGGCCATGAGGGCTGGGCAATTGAGGAGGGAGGGGTAAAAAAGAGGAGTTGATCCCAAGGGATAGAATATATGTACTAATAGAATGATAGAATATATGTACTAATATGTGCGATACAATTGGTGTATGGATCATAACACAGGTTGTAAGAGTCCCCAATAAAATGATTTTTTTAAAAAACTAAACTAGTCAACATCTAAACTTCTTTCAAGGAATTTGACTTTGGAAGAGATAAAATGGAGTGTTAGGCCAAAATGTCTGGAGAAAAAAAATCCAGTGACACTCATCTTTGTCACTTTGACAATTCATGATACAAAAAGAGAGTTTTGTATCAAGAAATAATTATATATCAAGAAGTCAGCCCTGCCCAGTCCAACTCAAGTCCATAAGTCTAATGATAGTCCATAAGTACTTCTTTAGACTCATGAAGCTACATCTCAGTGACACAGAAAGGTGAACCAGAAAGCAGAAAAATCACAGGCCAATGAATTCAAAGATACATGAACCCAAGGTCCATGGAAACACAGCAGCTCTTGGGGTTGGGTGGAGTGGGGTGGCTCATATGAGGCCACTACTTCAAGCAGGCAGGGAGGCAGAACAATGAGAGATCATTTCCCAGGGTCCCTAACTCTTATACAAATATCTTATGAAAACAAGAAGGTGTCATCAGGCTTCATTGACAGGTTTCACTCAACCCCTAGCCAAGAGTGTCTACCTGACATAGTTGCTAACTTCCACCATTGGTACCTGAAAAACAGAGGAGACATTTATTCTAGAAAGTTACTAGAAGCTTGAACATATCTAATCAACAGTAGGAATGACTGAGAAGAAGGGAAAATGAAAAGCTGGAAAGGATAATCGATGCTGAGATCACAGAGATGGAAGCAGATACCATTCAGAACACATCTAAGAACTAGACACTGAGGAAAGGAACAGCTCCTGCAGTCCTATAGGACAGGATGAAGATGGAAGTGTGAGCATGTTCAGGTGTACTGGTTTGGTAGCAAGAAATTAATGAGTTTAATTCAAAGGCTTTCTATTTCCCTTAGATGAATCTGGGCCCTCCTCTGAAAAAGAGGATGTCATTAAGGCTTTAGAGTTTTTGCAAAAGTAGATCATTTTTGAAGTGGTCCTTGGGAACAGAAGAGGACTTTTGGTTCTGAGAACTACTGATAAGGCAGTTCTACTCAAGACTAAAGTACCTGAAGTGGTCTGGGTGCCTGACTACCCTGATATGTTGTGTGCCCAGAAGTATGACCTTGGGAACCTTGATATTGGAAAAAGGTGAAGGGGAGATTATCATCAAATGGAAGAGCAGGCTAGAAAGAACAGGAAAGTCAAAGCCCCAAGGGGCCAGGCCATCAAGTATTCAGTTGTTGGTGATCAACCATCAAATTGAAGGTAGCCCAGGAGATGGTAGAAAGGAAAACGAAGTATTGACTTGACATTTACCTTGATACATTTGGAAGGAATCCCAGTGCCATGATGGGTTATGTACCAGACTGCTAACCAAAAACCTTGGCAGTTCAAATATACCAATCACTGTGTGGGGAAAAGATAAGGTTTTCTGCTTCCACAAGGAGTTACCTACTTGGAGAGCCTGGGGAATGATTCTAATCTATTCCAAAAAGTGGCTAGAAATCGACGGGATAACAGAGGGCTTTCTTCTAATTTTCTCCACTTGAACTAGAAAGGCAGAATTTGGACGTACGCCTTCTATCTAAGTTCTCTGTCTGGTAAGACATCTTCACAGAATCCAAAGAGGACAAAGTTTCTTCGCCTACCAAAGAAATTGGTAGAACAAGTCAAGCAATCAATCAAATCATTGTCTTGGGTGTCAATAAATCAATTCCTGCTCAAGGTGATGCTGGTGACAGAGTAGAACTGGCCCAGGGGGACTTCTTGGCAGTGGTCTTTCCAGAAGATCACCAGGTAGCTCTCCTTCAGAGCTGTTAAGTGGATTTGAACCACCTCTTCTCCCTGGACTCAGGACTCACCGACCCACCCTGCTCCCTGGGGTGGCCTGGGGCGGGGGGGGGGGGGGGCCGGGAGGAGGCAGGCCAGAGAAAAGGTGAAAGGGGAAGGTTGAAGAAGGAGCAGAGAGGCAGAAAGACCGTGGCTGCAGCTTGGGGTGGAGGTTGGGAGGGGTGAGCCGTGTGATTTCCTGCGAAGGCTGTAGCCACGTGTTAAAAAAGCCTGACAGCATGTGAAGTGGAAAATATCACTGGCAAGAGAGAGAGAGAGAGAGAGAGGGTGACATTTTGTTGTGAGTTAAATGAATGGGAAGTCAAGGAGAGAATATCCTTCCTTGTTCCAAGGAAGTTAACACAGCAGAGAAGAGTCATCCAGAGGGTACCCTACCCTCCATTCACTTACCCCTCACCCAAGGCTTATTTATAGACAATATCAGAGTATGTAGACTCATCAATAGCTCCTGAGCATTGATTGTCACTGGAGGGAATTCTGATTTGTGTCTTCTCCATCCCAGGCCACAGGGGCTGGGTAGCCACTTGTGGGAAGCCGAGCAGACTGAAGCAGGCCATGACTGGAGTTTAAAGTTGAGGAACAGGTTCTCTGAAGTGATTCATGTGTGCCGTATGTATTAAAAGGAGAAAGGAAACTTCAGGCCTAATAAGAAAATGAGTTATGTTCCCAGGAAACCAACCCTCTGTTCTCAGTAACACAGACCCAGCCAGTCTGAGGAAGTCGCGTGGAGAAAATCAACCCACAGGAAGAAGTTGTGGCTGTGTGTGTGAGCATCCCGTGGGCCTCTCCTCCCCACCAACAGATTCTGTGCTCAGTGACCTGCTCACACCCTGCAACGTGCAGGTGTAGAAGTAAAGCAGGCTCCTTCCCTGGACAAATTGAGCCTCCATTTCCCTTCCTCTACTGATCACAGCTCTGGGTCAAGCTGCTGAACAAGATGACTTCCAACGGTTGAAAAGCAAGGAGGCTACTTTGAAGACTAAGGTGAGCCTGACCCAAATCCTGGTATTTTTAACCTCCTCCTGGGCATGTGGAAGTTGGACACGGAATAAGGAAGACGGGGGGAGAATGGACGCCTGTGATTCATTGTGCTGGCAGAGAATGTGAAATATCCCATGGACTGCCAAAAGAAAACATAAATATGTCTTGGAAGGACAGCCAGGATGTCCCTTAAAGGTAGGCCTGGTAAAACTTCACCTCACATACCTTGGACCTGTTGTCAGGAGAGACCAGTCTCTGGAGAAGGACATCATGCTTGTAGATGGGCAGCGAAAGGAAAGAAGGCCCTCACGGCGAGGGATGGACACCACAGCTGCAACAATGGGCACACACATAAGAGCGAGTGAGGATGGGGCAGGACCAGGCAGTGTTTCCTTCTGTTGTACAGAGAGTCGCTGTGGGTCACGACAGACTCTATGGCATCTAAGGACTTATCGTGCAAGAGGAGCCCTGGCAGCCTGGTGGTTACCCATTGGGTTGCTAACATCAAGGCCAGCAATTTGACTCCACCAGCTGTTCCTGAGAGAAAAACAAGGCTTTCCATTCCCATAGAGTTGCAACCTCAGAAACCACCACAGCCTCTTCCACCCTGTCTCTAGGAGCACGATGAGTCAGAATGGATTTAGTGGCAGTGAGGGGAGCGGGCTTAGCTGATCACCAAGAGCCCCTGGATGACACCCACAGTTTGCTCTCCACCCTTAACTCAAAGGACATTCGAACCCACCTAGCGGGACTGCAGAAGAAAGGCCTGGAGATCTGTTGCTAAAGAACAAAGACAGAGACACCGAAGCAGGTCTAGTTCATGACACAGGGACTTCAGGAGTTGGAATTGCCTCCCCAGCAGTGGATCTGATTTTCTCTTTCCTCTTTTCTTCCTCCCTTCCTTCTTTTATTCAGAGTCCTTAGGTGAAGCAAATGGCTAACACATGCTCTTGCTAACTGTGTGCACACAGAGAGTACCTCAAAAGAAAGTCCTGGAGATCTGCTTCTGGAAAATCAACATTGGAAACTCCATGCAGCACCTTTCTGCTCTGATGTGCCTGAATCAACTCGTCAGCAACTGCTCTTTAGCCTTTGTTTTTGATTTATGACACAGAAGACCGGCCCCAGGCTTTCTGCTTAACAGTTTTATGGGCACATAATCCACATACCACACAATTCAACACTTCAACTATATTGAGAAGAGTTGTACCATCAGAACACCCAGTCTAGACGATGAGAAAGAGTTGGGTGGAGGGATCAGCTTGTGAGAAAATGCTAATTAGGAAGTTCCAGCCCAACAGAAGCCAGATGGAAGGCTCTGTGACTCCACAGCTCAAAGATTCTGTGGCTCCGTGGCTCCATGGATTGATGGCTCAGCTTCAAAGCTTTGAGGCTCCATGTTCCCCTGGCTTCGTGACGGCAGGGCCTCATGGCTCTATGGCTCCACAGTCCCATGACTTCATGGCTGTGTGGCTCGATGGCGTTGGAGGCCGATTCTCCATGATGCCATCACCTGGCATGCCCTCATGGCCACTGGGGTGCTGATGCAGCTGCAATGAGAGAGCCCTGACACATCCAGAAGGGCAAATTCAGATTCTTCCTTAGGAGACATGCATGTAAGGAAAGCAGAAGCATTCCACAAGGGCTGGCCCCAGACTGCTCTGCCCAAACCTGAGCATTAAATATACATCCCAGAGGAAGACCAGGGCTAGACCAAGACCCATGAGACAATTGGGAGTATGTACTAGACTTGTCATCAGTCATGTACAGATAACACTCAGGTTTGTCCAGGAACAGACACATGGCTACTTTTAAGAAGTAATCTTTAAAATCTTTCATCACTAGCCCTCAGGCGCTCAGGGAAAACCAAGCACTCGGAACTCAAGAATCCCCTCTCCTCACGCCCTGAGAAGTCCTCAGTGACAACCATTGCTCTCCTCTCAGGAAGGAAACCCCATCAGAGCAGCTGGGCCTTTCTCAGCCCACCCACCCCTTCAGCCTATACATCCAAGTATAGTGAGTGCTCCTTCCAGGCTGCATGCAGTCAGTGTTCGTTTCCTTGATGAGGTTGTGATTCTTTGAATGAAGAGAACATTGTTACCTTATAGCATCTTCCTACACTCTTGTCAACAGTTTGCAAGTAGATTGTTGTGGGAGCAGTGGGAGAAGCAGGAGGGGGGGCGGGGGAGTGCTTCAAAATGGCCATGGCAATCAACCAGCACAATCACTTCCCAGTCCTGAGGGTGCAGAAGAGGCCACTGAACTATCTGCAAGCAGATACAACCACCTTCTAGCTCAGTGAGAGAGCTCAGGTCGGTGGAGAGATAGAGAATCTGAAAGGAAGACAGGATGTCGATTCCTGGTGTTTATGAGAAAACATGGCTGCTCATGGAGGCTCCCACAAAGAGGGTCAACTTGAAGAGAACTAAAGAGAATTCTCCTCCTGACATTCCCCTGCTTTTGCAGGACCTCCACACAGAATTTTTCCATCCTGGAGGGGAGGGCAAAGGAGTTCTGAGGGCAGTGGTTCAAATCCACGAGCTGCACTGTGACACTGTCAGCTCCCATCAAGATATGGGAAGGGGCCACAGGCCCCAGACAAGCTCAGTCTGTGCCGAGGAGTCACCACTTCTCACTCTGCTTATCAAGAACAGGCCTCCGCATTGAACATTCTGACCAGATGCTGTTCCACACAGAATGTGCTGATGGGGACATGCTCCATGAGGGGCATGCAGATGAAAGTATTTCTTCGCACAAAACATCTTGACAAGTATGAAGCTCCACAGAGAACTCCCTGGCTAGTACACGTCTTCACACAGAACATCAGATGAGGGTGTGCCGCCACTGCCACAAAGAAAATGTGAACCATGTCTCCACCCAGAATGTCCTGTCACTGGGCTTGATGGCAGGGGTTGTTCCAGGATACTTTGCAGAGCCCCATGCCTGGTGGGGTCCTATGAACAACACATGGACCCTGTAGAAGTGTATGAGCTTTGAACAAAGACCATTCGGGTTCAAAACGAGGCCTGCATGCCCAGTTATGTTACTGTGACACTCATCTTGTGAACCACAGTGGCCACTCAGTGCCTCCTCCCCTGCTCAGAGTTACCCATGGAGGAATCACTTGGTGTTCTTCTAACCCAACAGATGAGTACCCAAGGACCAGAGATGTCAGAAGCCTGTTCAAGGCTGCACAGCCTCAAATGATGAAACAAAGAGAGGAAGGCAAGTTGCTTCCAAGTGGGGAGTTCATTCCATTGCACTGCATCCCCAAACTGCAATTTAGTTTGTTCTCTGATGCCAAAAAAGTTGTATGAACTAGATCATCAGGAATCACTGAACTGGGTTGTCCCACCTTGGTTCTGTCTTTAAATGGCCATAGGACCATACTCTTCATGGAGATCTTTAGTCAAATGCACTGCATAGGTGCCTGGGGCCTATATTTCCAGAAGCCACATCAAGCTGAAGGCCAGCCCAATGGGATGCTAGTCCAATAGTCTCAGTGAATGAAGTAACCTTTTGAAATGACATAAGTATTAGAGGTTGAATTGTTTCTCACTCAATAACACATGTTCTCAACCCATAACTTGCTTGAAAACAGGCCCTTTGAGGATACAAAGACCTGCAAATGCCCAGAACCTGTGTGTGGTGGAGACATGACAGAGAGCAGAAACTCAAATATCTTCTACTAATAAAGTCCTAATGGCTCAGTGGGTTAAGCATTGGATTCTAACTGCAGGGCCAGGAGGTTCAGACCCACCAGCCATTTGGAGGGAAAAGGAGGAGACTGTCTGGGCCTGTAAGACATGCAGCACGGGTGCTCAATACATTGATCCTGATTTGCTAATCAATCGCAAATGTCCTGTGAGTAGATCATATGGCATTAAAAAATAGACCTAAACCTATTTTCAATCCCACCACTTAATTGATACACAGCCCAACCAATCAGATGTGATCTTAGGTGTCAAATGCATGTGCAAACAACTGCGCTAAGTGCAGCAAAACTGACAGCCTAAGTTATTGCCAATTTTTAGACCTTGGTTTTTTTCCTCTTTTTGTTTATTTATTTATTTATTACTTATTTTGTATGAAATCATTTATCACAATCCACATATACATCAATTGTGTCAAGGATGTTCTACATTTGTTTCCCTCGTCATTTTCAAAACTCTTGTTTCTACTTGAGCCCCTGGTATCTGCTCCTCCTTTTCCCCACCTCTCCCTCCCCACTCCCCCATGAACCCTTGATGGTTTATAAATTATTATTTTGTCACATCTTACACCATCCAACATATCCCTTCACCCACTTCTCCTCTGTCAGTGCCCCAGAGAGGAAGTCATATGTAGATCCTTGCAATCTGTTCTTCCTTTCTGCCCCACCTTCCCTCCACCTTCCCATTGCTGTCCTTCTCACCACTGCTTCTGAGGGGTTCTTCTGTCTTGGATTCCCTGTGTTCCAGCTCCTATCTCTACCAGCGTAGTTCCTGTAAGATAGAATTAGGAACATGACAGTGGAGGAGGGGGAAGCGTTCAAGAACTACAGGAATCTTGTATGTTTCATCTTTGCTACATTGCAATCTGACTAACTTGTCCCCTCAATGAAAGGTTTCTGTGAAAGGGTGCCCAGTTGCCTATAGATGGGCTTTGGGTCCCCACCCTGCACTCCCCTTCATTCAAAATGATATGTTTTTGTTGTTGTTCTTGTTCTTGTTCTTGTTCTTTGATGCCTGATAGCTGATCCCCTCAACCCCTTGTGGATCCGACAGGTTGATGTGTTTCTTCCATGGGGGCTTTATTGCTTCTCAGCTAGATGGCCATTTGTTTATCTTCAAGCCTTTAAGGCCCCAGACTCTATATTCCTTGATAGCCAGGCACCATCAGCTTTCTTTGCCACATTTGCTTATATGCATCTACTTTGTGTTCAGCAATCATGTTGGGAAGGTGAGCATCTCAGACTGCCAAATTATTAGAACAAAGTGTTCTTGTATTGGGGGCGTAGGGATCCACTGTCCATGTGTTTCCTTAATATTAAACCTATAAGTATATGTACATGAATGTATATGTCTGTGTGTGAAGCAGAGAAAAAAAGTGAGCATATCCTGGCACATCAAGTCCTGAGGACAATAGGGCCAGACCCACCATAAAACACAACATTTCTCACTCACCCATAGTGCCAAGGGGGACAACATTGGAGACACGTGTCAGGAACTGTGCCCACCCTGAGCCCACCATGCCAAAGTCAGACAGTGGGGGCGTGCAACAGAGCAGCAAGGGAAACAGAGTAATGAAGTGCCCAAGGCATACCAAAAATAGACTGTGGGGCGAGGGCAAGGTGCCCCATCAGACTCAACTGGAAAACATTTGTAAAGGATATCAAATAGACCTTAAAATATTTATAGGGTTTGTTGCTGTTGTTTTACTGTTTATTGTATAGGTGTATATTGTTATCACTGCACGTCTGTGAGGGATAGGCAGAATAAACAAACTGGAAAAGAGAATCACAGGATGACAGTTCCTGGGGGACATGGGAGAGGGGAACATGTGAGAAAGGGAGTGGGTGTGAACAAATCCAGGGACAAGGAAACAACAAGTGACTGAAAATCAATGGCCAGGAGGGTATGGGAGGTCTGGCAGGGCTGGATCAAGGACAGTGTAGCCGAGAGCAATTCTTGAAACTCAAACGAAGACTGAATATGATAGTGGAACAAGAGGAAAGTAAAAAGAAACAGAGAAAAGAAGTAGGAGGCCAAGGACATTTATAGATATCTAGACATGGGCATATACATGTTTGTGTGCTTTTTTCCTTAAATGTAAGAAAGGGTATTAAAATGAGTGGGGGAGCTGGACCAAGTAAGAAGACAAGAGCATATCACTTTCATATGGAATGGGAGATTTTGACACTGCAAGCCGACATTCACCTGAAGTCCGGAGTGCCTGAACAGTTCTGGAACTTACTCACAGAAGGAAAGTATCCAAACACGAGAAAATGTGCTACCTCCTTGACTGCATGATTTGATTCTACTTATTTGAGTCAGTCTTTTCCCACAAAAAGATCATTAAGTCCAAATCCACCATGACTGATGATCATTTGGAAGCGTGCTTGAGGCTGGCTATCTGCAGCTACTGTCTGGACTATGGTTCATTCCATTCAGTGCAAGTCATCAGACTAAACTCTGGTCATGACAAAAAATGTACATAGTTATTTGCGTTGTGTTATGCAATGTGGACTCATGTGTTTATGCAAGATACATACACAGACATTGTACTTATAAAGAATTCTCAATGCCTTTAGGAATAAATGTAATAAATAAGTAAATGAATAAAAATAAATATGTGTTTTGCAGTTTTGTAGCTGATAATCATCTTGACTTGATCATTTTGTAAGTAGCCCACATGCTGAAAAGTGTGAGCACCTCTGGTGCACAGTCCCAAAAAACCCAACAGAGCAATGTGACTCTGTCCTAGTGCAGTGTTGACTCAACAGCAGTGGGAAAGAGAGTTGAAACATCCTCAGTGCTGTCAAGTTGATTCCAACCCATATGACCCTCTAGGATAGGGTGGAATGCCCCTAGTGAGTTTCCAAGACGTCAATATTTACAAGAGCAGAAAGCTTCATCTTTCTCCCAAGAGCAGCTACTGGGTTCGAACTGCTGGCCTTGTGGTTAGCAGCCCAATGCCCACAACACCCCCAGGCCTCCTTGTGGTAAGACTCTGTCAGGGCCAGAAAGCTCAGGAGACTTGGAGAAACAAGACAATCCCTCCAAGTCTGTGCTCTAATACCAGTTTCCCTGTAGGTGAGGTAACATGCGGTCACACTAGAGTGGGGGTGGGTCCTGACCTAGGGTGACTGTGGCAGTCATGTGCTTAGGCTAATTTCATGATTGAGATGTAGGGGTGGAGTCTAGCCTGTTAATCTGGAGATAGCCATTGAGTAGCCAATGAGGCCTCCGTGCGGGCATGGCTTTCTCCTGATATGTATGGGAAATCTCTCAATATTTCCCTCATGGAGATGAGAAGCGATCTCCCCAGTTGTTGGGAGTTAGTGTTAGAGACAACGAACTATGGGCAAGACAAGGTGGCAGAGTCCAAGAAGCTGAAGGAGCCAGAGGAGAAGCCACGTGGCCTTACCCTACCCTGATGGAACCAGACCTTTGAAGCTGGAGAAGCTACGTGGAGATCCCTGTCAGCGCTGAGTTGCTTCTACCACCACTGGATGCTGTTGATGGGCCCTGAGCCCTGAAAGCGAGGAGCCATGGGGAGACCCCTGTCAGCACCAGGATTCTGCACCCACTGGCCTGTGACTCCATGAATCAGAAAGAGACTTTATAGACTGGTGTCGAGGATGTGGGCTACTATCAGTCTTATAGACTTATGGCTTTGAACTGGACTAGGCCGGGATGCTTTCTTAATGTCCTATTCCTCTTGTATATAAACCGTATCCTTATATCCATATGTGTGTCTATCAATTTGTTTCTCTAGTATACCCGCACTAACACAGTGACCCTAATCTTGGGAAAGAGGTATAGAGGCTTGTAGGGAAAACAGCCATGCAGCAGCAGAAGCAGAGATCAGAGGGATGCAGCCACAAGTCAAGGGCATCTAGAATCTTCTGCCATCACAAGAAACCAGGAGAGTAATGTGGGGCAGATTCTCCTTGAGAACCTCAGAAGGAATCCATCCGACCCCACAGATGCCTGACTGTGAGATGTGACACTTTTGTTGTTTTGAGCTACCTGGTGTACGATGCTTTGGTCCAGCACTTCTTGGACACCCATCCACCTGGGAGTTTATGCCCCAACAAGGTGAGGCTCTCCACTGCCCTTCTCTCACATCCAGTTCCATCCCACACGCCACCACCACTGGGCACTTTCATGTCAAAACAGTACCTCTTCTGTCTGGTTTGGCACTCTGGTGGTGACCCCAGAGACCCTGTGCTGGAAGACATTGCTGGATTAGCGTGCCAACACCCTGATCCCACCTCCCCACCCCACCCCTCAGAGTGCTAGTTAAGGGAATAAGCCTCTCAAGCCACTGAGACAAATATCACTCCTTCCACCTTTGAGCCCTGGAAATGGTACCTTCATGCTTGGCTTCTTCAGAGGGCTTAGGGTATGGCGACAAGGGTACAGATTGTTTCTGAGACATGAAAGATTTGTTTCCACGGGGAATGTTTGGAATTTTTTCACAAGAACATTTTTCATTGCAAACCAACTCTCTGCAGACAGCACCTGTTCTCTGGAAGGGGGATAGAGTCACCGAGTTCCCTGATCTGAAGCCCTCCGTCTGACTGGAGGCTCACTCCTAAGGGTTTGTAGCAAGGTCCTACCCCGAAGACAGTGCAATGCCAGTGTCCATCTCATTCTGCCCAGCTCACAAGGACCCAGACCAAACAACTTCTCCATGGACAGAACATGTCTTTGTCAGCCTTTAGCCCTCTGGTGTCCAGGCACCACCCACCTCCTGAGGAAACCACAGCTCAGGTTGCTGGAAGTTTCCTAGCAGCTTGATCCTGAACATTCTTTACAGCGTAATCCAAGGCAAGAAATGCTCAATGTATTCATGTTTCATTCGTTAGCCTGTTCAGTCCAGGGGGGACAGCAATGTCCAAACTGCAGGTTGCGTATGCTGCAAGGCTCACACAGACTCCAGGACAAGACTCCACCCTGTCCACGGGTGGAGAGTATGTCTTATAACCATCAAGGAGAACCACAGCAAATACAGGAGGCAGACCCTGAGCACTTCCTCCATGAGTGAGCACCCACCCAGTCTCCCCACTAGCTGCAAACCCAAGAGGGTGGCGCAGAGGTGCTGCATAGGTTTTTCAAAGGCAGATTTGCTTTCTTGGAAGTCGATCACCAGGTCTTTCCTATGAAGGGCAGACTCAAATCACCCTCCTTTCTATTAGCAGCTGAACCCGTTCACCCACTGGCAGCCCGTGGGACTTCTGCTGTGCAGATTTTTGGTGGGCAGGAGACCTGCACCTAACTTGGAGGTTCAGCAAACAGAAGTCAGGAAAAGGAGCAAAGCAGAAAAATATTGAAATCAGCACTCAGGGGGACAGCGATGCCCATGTGCTGAGAGCCATCCACGTGGTCCACAGGGGAGTGAGGTTCACCAGGTCAAAACCAACCCCGCTGACATTGAGTCCCCTTAACTCACAGACAGGACAGGGTGGAACCGCCCCTGTGAGTTTCCCAGAGTGCAACTGTGCGCAGTAGAAAACCCCATCTTTCTTCCTCAGAACCACTGGTGGTTCTGAAATGCGGACCAACGCTGCCTCGCCAGCCATGCCTAGTCCCCACAGAGTCTTACCTGTTACTAGGGGGTGCAAGATTTATTATCAAAATAAATATGTGTTGATGTGGCACTTAGAAAGGCAAATCAAATGACTCCATAAGCATCGGTCACATTCAACGTCACGTTTTCCTCTGCTTGATAAACCTTTATTCCACACAAGTGATAGGTGTGCCATACTTAAATGTATTCCTGGCCAGACCCATTCTTAGGACCAACACCAAAGGGCTTGCTAGAGAAAAGCTGGCACAGGACCTGGCAGTGTTCTGTTCTGTTGTGCACGGGGTCACTATGGGTCAGGACAGACTTGAGGGCACCGAACTACACAAGGAAAACATTGTCTGAAGGAACGAGCCAATAGCCAACACCTGTAAGGTGTCTCAGTGGCCCTGAGGACTCAGGTAAGAGAGATCTTTGAAGTCCGCAGCTTCTTTGATGGGAAGGGTGGAGGAAAAGTGTGGTCTATCATTTCGACATCTGTTGAATGTTCTGGGTCTCCTATTCCTTCAGCAAAGACCTGTTTTGGTCAAAAGAGCAGCATGCTTGATCCTCAAGTTTGACTGGCAATTTACAGAAGAGATTCATAATGTTCGGGTGACTCTGAAATTTTGACAGATTTGCTGGGTCCCAGGGCACATACTGGAAGGCCACCCTAGCTTCTGGGTCCCGCTGGCTACAGGAGTGCCTGAGTCTCTGGCATCCCTCCCAGACCAGTCATTCTTCCAGGGAAACAGACAGGCATTCCAGCTGAGAGAAGCCCCTGCTGCCCTCAAGCCTCTTTCCCACTCTGGGCTCATTGGTGTTCTTCCCCAGCCTTCTCAACCCTTTGGACTCTTGGATACCACTCTGTATTTTCTGTCCTGGCATTCTTTGATGGCCCCACTGAGTAGCTTTCAGCATAGTCCAGTCTACAAGGAGGAACAGGCCAAGTGGCACTTCTACCCCATGGCATCTGAGTGCTCTCCATCCCCACTCATAAGGCTGAGCCCAGCCCGGCCCCATTTCCTGGCTCGTCACAGACTCAGATGGCCTCTGTTGGCTTCTGTAATGGGATGAAGACACTGGCTCTCACAGTGTGGTGGTATAAGAACAACTCCATAGCTCTGTGGGATCACCATCAGGGAGGGAAGCAATAGCAGCCACCTTTGTATCATTCTCATGACTTGCCACCTCTTCTGTTGTCTCCTCCCTTTCCTCCCCGTTCCAAGGGGCACCAGTCTCTGGTTCCATCATGCCTCCATTGCCCAGTTCTAGGTCACGACCCGCATTTGGTGGTTCATCTGTCTTCACGTCTCCTGCCAACTTCTCATCATCTGCTTTTCCTAGGCATTGTCTTCTGACTTTGCCTTCTGAGGAGGAGCCCTGGTGGCAGAGAGGTTATGTGCTGGGCAGCTAACTGCAAGGTCAGCTCGAATCCACCAAGTGCTCCCTGGGTGTCAGACAAGGCGCTCCATAAACCGCCACAGTCTCTGAGACCCACAGAACCAGTTCTATCCTGTCCCATAGGGTGGCTGAGTCAGCACTGACTCGATGGCAGCAAGCGAGGTTTGTGGTAGCTTTCTGAGTATCAGGGAGCAGTTGGCCTCCTTTGATCTCAACTCACTCCCTTAGGAAGTGTCTTCTCTCACTGCACAGAATGCTTGGTGCCTGCTGGCACAAATTTCAGAAGGGTCGCAGAGTCCCCTCACTTTGTGGGGGTCTGTGACCTACAGGCAGCATGAGGCAGGGTGTGACAGAGGAAGGTATGGCCAGAGGGCAGGCCTGGGGCTGGTGGGATCAGACCACTGACCTTTTGTTAGCACAGCGATGTTCAAACCTATGGCTCTCAACCTTCCTAGTGCCTTGACCCTTTAATATGGTCACTCATGTGATGGTGACCCCAACCATAAAGTTATTTTTGTTGTTACTTTATAACTGCAAGTTTGCTACTGCTATGAATTGTAATGTCAATATCTGATATGCAGGATGTATTCGGCAACCCCGTTTGACCCCCAAAGGGGATGCAGCCCACAGGTGGAGAACCGCTGGTTTAGACCCCAGTGTTCCCAGAGCTTCTCCGTGACACAAGCAAACTCAACTGCTGAGCAGTCAACCTCAACTCACAGTGACCCTACAGGACAGGAGAGAGCTCTCCTGAGAGCTTCCAGGACTCTTTTACAGGAATAGAAAGCCCCATCTTTCTCCTGAGGCATGGCTGGTGCCTAGAACTGTTGACTTTGCAACTCTGAGGCCACTTAAAAGGGGACTTCGGGAATCCAGCTAGACAAGGGGATGTACACTCAAGCCAGAAACATGGGGAATTTAGTACAGATGATCCCTTCAGGATCGGGTGGAAGGAAGATGGAGTAGAAAGGGGGAACCAATTGCAGGGATCTACATATAACCTCCTCCCTGGGGTATGGACAATGGGAAAGTAGGTGAAGGGACACACCGAACAGTTTACTATATGACAAATGATGATAATTTATACATTATTAAGCATTCATGAGGGACAAAGAGTGGGGAGAGAGGGGAAATATGAAGGGCTGAAAGGAGGATGTTTCGAGAATGATGATGGCAACAAATGTACAAATGTGGTCTGCATACAATAGATATATGTATTGATGGTGATAAGAGTTGTAAAAGCCCCCAATAAAGTGATTTTTTTAAAAAGGGGGACTGGGGTTGGGGAGACAGTTACCTTCAAGCTTGTGGGGGACACCGACGGTCACAGCAGAGCCATGCTCTAGAAGGGCTGTAGGGACTGAGTTTTCAGAAGTGGGTCATCACCAGGTCTTTCTTCGGAGACTCTTGAGTCTACTCCAGGGTGGACCTCCTGTTAGCCGACATCCTTCCTGCCACCCATCTGCACCACCAAGCACTCAGGAAGGCCCCCTAACAAAAGGCCTGCTCTGCTGAGAACACCCTTGTTTTGCCACCAGTGATACAGAGTTGCAAAGTGGAAGCCACAGGCCCTGTGTGTGTCATCCCCCAGTGAGGCTCAGTCAGTCACTTCCCAGGGTCCCCTTGCACATGAGCTGGACCGCACAGCCTGCGGACAAGTGGCTCTGTGAGATCACCACCAGCACTCCCAACCCTGCTGAGGACACACACGCCCTCAAAACCAAACTCACTGCCATCAAGTCCATTCCACACCACATCATCCCTGCAGGCTAGAGTAGAACTGCCCCTGGGGCTTCGGAGACTGTGCCCCTCACGGCAGTACTACTGACTGCTCGAAGCTGGTGCCAATGCAGAGCAGCCTTATGGGTTTCTGTCCCTGTGAGAGTCTCAGACTGTGACTCTGTGGGAGCAGCCAGCTTCGTCTTTTGCCCAGGCAGTAGCCGGTGGTTTCAAACTACTGACCTTGCAGTTTGCAGCTCAGTGCCACCCAACATACCACCAGGGCTCCTCGTTTAACTTAGCTTTTGGCTAAGACAGGACCCCGATGGAACAGTAGTCAAAGAGCTCACTGCCCAACCAAAATGGCAGTGGTTTGCCGCCCCGAGGAAAAAGATGGGGGCAGTCTTCTGTAAGTACTAACAGCCTTGGAAACCCAGTGGGACATGTAATAGCTATATCAGCTATTGTCAATTTGAGACTTAAGAGTGAAGGGGTGGAGTCTAGCCTGTCAATCAGGTCATGGCTCGATGATCTCATTTGGAGCCACTAAGAAAAAACATCGCTGACTGGAGGCCAGTTAATCTCGCTCTCTGCAAGACATTTCTGTTGACAAGACACACCGTGCTACACTAGATCTTTGGGACCCCACAGAGCCACATGGAGACTCTTGCCAGGGCTGAGATGTTCACACCGCCACTGGATCCACAAGACCCTCCACCCACTGGCCGGTGATCTTCCTGCCCTCAGAGTTATTGCGTGTGTTTCATGAGTCTGAGGAGGACTTTATAGATTGGCATCAGACATATGGACTAATATGAGACTTATGGACTTGATCTGGACTGGACTGGGATGTCTTCTCAATAGCCAGCTACCCAACTGCTCTTGCATATAAAGCTTGTTCTCATATACATAGGAGAGTCTATGAATCTGTTTCTCTGGTCCACCTAGACTGACACAGGGCAGTTCTCCTCTAGGGTCACTGTGGGCCACTGTCCACTCCAGGACAATGAGCGGAGAACCCAAACGAGGAAAGTCTGACCCAGCCATGCTCCATCCGCCGGCAAGCTGCTTACACAGGCGGCAGTGCAATTCAGATAAAATCAGATGGGCGCTCGTCTCTGAGTGCTCTTCGAGAAAGGTATTTGCCTAGCAGCCTGCATAATTAATATCGTGTGGGCCACCCTTTATGTACAGAGCCCAGTCCAATCTTGTTTCCTGACTCATTAAAGAGTGGCCTAAAGACCGTGTGTGCCTATGACCATGTGTGTGGCTCCAGTTCAATTCTGCACAGCAACCCAGCATCCCATTGGCTTATGAGATTCCTCAGAAAGACACCATGGCTGTTTTTGTTCTTAAAATCTACATGAGGGTCTTGCGCAGGAAGAAAGACATTGGGGGTGGAGAAAAAGCCACACTGGCTGACGCAGTCAGGCAGCCACATGGGAGGGGGGGGTCAAGATTCTGGTTCAGAGGCAGGTAGCTGAGGCAGGGGGTCTCCCATGAGAGCCTTAATCACAACATGTGGGAGGAAGGGATGTGTCTCAGGGCCCTCAGCACATGCAAGGAGTCCCCCTCTGTTTGCACCGAGTGTTGGGAAATACCCCTGAGTTTCCGCCAACTGTGCACAGCTCCCTTCCAAGTTCTAGGGGATGTACACCGGAGCCGGAAACATGGGGAATTCAGGACAGATGATCCCTTCATGACCAGTGGTGAGAGGGTGGAAGGAAGGTGGAGTAGGTCAGGTGACATTTCCCCTAACCTCTTCCACAAACATGGCATGAGTGTTGCCCCGCTTGGCTGGAAAACGGCTCTTTGGAAAGACAGGCTAGGAGAAGAATTACATCTGAGCCTTCTGCAAACGGCTCTAATCCCATGATCCTTGAACATAACGAACACAAATTAAACCAGAGGCTTCTGCAGAAGCAAGCTTACAGCCGTCGCAAGGCCCGGGAGGCTGGCTGGTGACTCAGTCAGGGAGGCCCAGGTCTGTGCCAATGCCTCAACTGAAGCTTCCTGGAGGGAGGAAGCAAGGGGACAGGGCCTGCTCCAACCTTTCTCGTCGCCATCAGACCTCTTTAAGGGCATGGAATGTTCTGGAAATGAAGTCTACACATGCATTAGAGCAAGGGTCAGTCAGCTCCAATCTCCTCCGTCCCCCAACAAGTGTCCTCAGAACTTCCTGTATCCAAAGATAGTTTGGACTTGGAGTTCACTCCTCAGAGGCTGAGCTCACATCCTCCAGAAGCTGGCCCAGGATGCTGTCCACAAGTCCATGGTTAGGAGTCCACCCTTCCTCGGTCAGCTTGCTGTGTGACGGGGGAGGGCCTGGTCAGAAACTATAAGACTGGTCTCCCAGATCCATCTCTGGGAGGGCCTATAGGCCTATAGGAGCCTATAGGAGCCACCTCCTTCTTAGAAAGGGTGCAGGTGGGCCAAGGAGGAGCGTCCCTGACCCACCACTGCTTCATCCTTACCATGACCAGGTTAAAATCTAGGGTATGTGTATGTGTGTATGTGTGTGTGTGTGTGTTTTGAAACACACATAACAAAAATTCACCATTCTTACAGTTTTCAGGTGAGCAGGTCAATGTTGTCAGTGCACCCTAATGGTGGTGTTGTGTTGGGTTTCTGGCCACAAGGTTGGAAGTTTGAAACCACCAGCTGTTCTGAGAGAGAAAGATGAGACTTTCTAATCCTATAGAGATTTCTCATCTTGGAAACCCACAAGGGTCCCTCTACTCCATTGCTGTGAATAAGAATTAACTTGAGGGCAGTGGGTTTGATGTTGATTGTTGTTGTTGTTGTTGTTGTTGTTGTTTTTAGGTGCTGTGGAGTCAGTTTTAATCCATGCACTACAGAAGGAAACACTGCCCTGTCTTGTGTAGGCCTCACAATGGTTTCCATGCCTGGGCCCGCTGATGCAGCCACTGTGTCCATCCATCCATCTCATCGAGGACCTTCCTCTCTTTCCCTACCCCTCCACTTGGACAAACAGGACGTCCTTCTCTAGCAATCCAGACAGCAGCAATCACTGTATTCACCCTGTGGTGCAAGTCCAGCCACCTATGTCCCAAGCACTTTCACTCCACAGGCAGGATCTTGACGTGCACTCCATAACCACTACGACTCTCAGCCGCTCACCCAGGCTCCTCTGTCTGCCCACTCCAGATGCTCCCTGCAGTGGGATCTCACCCTGTCTGCCCTCCTCTCTTGGGTCTGGATTACATCACTGGGTGTACCATGGAGCCCTGGTGGTGCAACCCAGTAGGCACATGACTGCAACTGCTAACCGCAGGTTGGGATTTGAACCCACATGCCACTCTGCAGGAGAAAGATGTGGCATCGAACCTTGGGTCCTATAGGTTGGCCATGAGTGAAAATGGACACAGTTAACAACTACCACCTTTTTAAGGTTCATGCTTGCTTTTCCCTGGGACAGAACCCCGAGCCTTGTGGTTTAGTAGTATTCCAATGAGGGCATCAACCAATCTGTTGATCTGTGAATGGGCACTTGACAGTTTCCAGCCATTGGCCATTTTGAATGGAGGTGCCAGGGAATGGGTGTGCCAGGAGCTGATTGAGTCTCTGCCTCTGAATCACATGACCATTTTTAAGCAGCCCCTGTGGCACTGCGAGTGAGGCATTGAGCTGATAACCACAAGATTGACTGTTCAAACTCACCCATGTTTCCAGGAATGAGACACAAAGCTCTTTGAATCCTGAGAGATTTCTGATCTCAGAACAGGATCACTGAGAGTCAGAATTGGCTGAATGGCAATGGGTAGGGAGCCATTGTGTTTAACTATTTGAGATATTCCCTAGAGTGTAAAGTGTTTTCAAGAAACAATTTGATGTAGGTTGATATGCCTTCTCTTCTGGTGGAGTTGCCACTCACTGGTTACATTTGGCAAAAGACTTTGCCTCCATTGTAAGTGCCATCTTTCTAGTGATGCACTCCATGCTAATTACAAGAGGTTCCAGGCAATCAAGAGATGGAGAACCAGGCCCCTGGAGCCCTGGGATGGACTAACAGAACCCAAGCGTGTCTGCAAGTGGTACCACCATCCCAGTCACAAGCATTCTGAGGGGACCCAGTCAGAGCAGACATCAGGACACATACATCCCAGCCAGAAAGATGGTTCCAGGTGACCCTGCAGTTCCACGTGCCCTGAGAATTGGTCTCACACCAGCTGCATCGTTCTCAAGAATATCCTCCTAACGGACACTTCTGGCTTAGGAACCTAGACACACTTCCCCATGGGGTAGTTGCAATGGGACGGGCTGAGTCACCACCAGACATCCAAAGCAGACCCTCTACAGCCAAGTCCCTCTTGACTCCACCCCATAGTGTTTCTGCGGCTGGCATATTTACCAATGCAGACAGAAAGAAAACCACAGGTGGATCCCAACCACCAGTCTTATGGGTGGCTGCCAACTCTAAACCACAGTGCCCCAGGGCTCTTCAAGTAAAATCTGGGGCTCGCAAAATGCAAAATTGCTTTGGAGTCCAGGCTCTCTCTCCTTCACACCCATAGGAAGCAGAGGTCTGGGAAAGGTGTGTGTGGTGTTCTGTGCACCAGAAAACAAGCATATCCATTGCCACGGGTGGGTGGATTCTACCCAAAGTCCCTGCCCCCAACACGTGTCAGAGGAGAGAGCTGAGCTTCATAGGGCCATCAGGGCTGGTTTTCTGAAAATAGATAACTAGATCTATCATTTAAATTACCTCTGGGCAGTCTTGAGCCTCCACTCTTTCAGGTAACAGTCAAGCCTGCTGAACTCTCCTGCTGAGCACCAGTTCCCAGAATGTAATGAAGACAGGAAGACAAGCTGCACATCTCCCTTCATCAACCCTCCACTCTCAGCAGCAGGAGCCAGAAGGGAAGATGAGGTAGTGGGTAAGGTGGAGACAGAATTGGTGGCTGGAGGCACAGGCGTGAGCCCACAGGGCCACACCTGGCAGCCTGCAGGAACAAGAAAGGGTGGGCTCTCCATCAGGACCATTGGAATACGATGTCTGGGAGCTGGAGGCTGGGGGGAGCCACCCCATTGCATGTGCTCAGGGAAGCTTGCCCCAGAAGAGTGGCCGACTACCCAGGAGCTGCAGTGGCTGAAGGATTTGAGGAAGAGTGTGCATCACAGGCGTGCCTCTGTTCCAGGTATTTGTATCAGTCTGTCTGTGTGTGAGTTGTGCATACAAATTTTCCAGGCACACATTCCAACTGTATTTTGGATTTCACAGGCAGGATGCTTTCCATTCCGTTGTTGGTGTTGCCCAGGTTTCTTCGGGGATGAGGGTCAGCATGCCTCTAGGCAACAGCTGGTGGGACATGTGGTCATTGCCATCTTCCTCAGCTCTGGGGCAGCTGTGTCAGGCTGTGTGGACACTCTCTGTTCCCTGAGACACCTGTGGGTGGGGGTGGGTGCACTGGGATCTAGTGAGGGAACTTCAGAGCCCAACTGAGAGGTGTTTCAGGAATGGGAAGCAGCATGTGGCTTCTCTACTGCTCCTGCCAACACCTACGTGAACAAGCAGGCACTCAAGAGAAGACACAGCAAGAGATGTGATGAAGATGCACATTTCTGAGACTCTGTGGGCTTAGACAAGACTCTGTGACCTTGTCCTGTGTCTCAGAACAAGGAGGCAACCCCTAGTCTGTTTACTGCAGAAACAGGACTGTGGGAAGGCTATGGGGCCATGAGGAAGAAGAGATGGAAGTTGTGTTAGGCAGGGTTCTCTAGATAAACAAAACCAAGACACTTATGATTAGATAGACAGATAGATAGGTTTATACAGTGAGAAGCAATATAACAGCTAGTTAGTCCATAGTAGTACAGAGAGCTCAGTTCAACTCACTTTAATGAAACAGTTAATAAACTGGAAGTCCTTAGACTCATGTGGGCTGCCAGATCCAAGATCAAGGAGCAGACAGCAGAGTCTTCACTCAGGTAAGGTAGTCAGCGTCTGCCCATAGGCAGCAGACAGCAGGATGGGTCAACAATAGTCAGTAACTCGGGAGCTTAGCGAAGCAGGCTGGGCATAGGATATTGAATTGAAGTAATGCAAGGCAACAGGATCCACAAGTCTTAAGCCCAAGTGATGTACACACCAGCAGTGTGGCAAATCAGGTCTTAAAGGAGCCGAAGCTCTAGAGACAGGATCCACCAGTTGGCTTGGTCCACAGGTAGTGTAGCACACAAGCTGAGGCAGAGAACTAGCTAAAGCAGCAGCACTCTGGTCCAATCACCAGAAAGCAAAAGAGATGGGGGCCGAGCCTTGCAGAGCCATTTACCTCTTTGCCATCCAATCAGACTGCCACCTGATTAATCCCACATGTTCTTATTGGCCAGGTTGGCACAATAAGCCTATCACAGAAAGCAAGTTGGCATTGGTGGGAAGAGAGTTGCCTAGGTCCCCAGAAGGAAGGCAATAAAGCGTGGAAGTCCCTGCTGGCTCTGTGGAGTCCCTTAGTGGGCTACATCTTGAGAATTGTGGCCTAGGCCATCATGCTACCCCTGTCACCTCAGCCTCTTTGTTACAGAGTGTAAATGTCAACGCAAATCCAGGAAAGCATGTAGCAATAAACTCACACGGTATTTACCAGCATGCAGAAAAGCAGAGCACCACAAATGTTTTCATGCAAAGTGGTTCTTATTGATGTTATTGACCACTCACCTGACACTTCCCAATCAAGGTGATCTTAATTATGATCAACAGAACAAAACATTCCATGATCCTGTAACATCCGCATGGCAAGGCCCAAGCCATGATATTCTCAATCATCTCATACACAAGTGAAAGCTGGACAAGGAACAGAGAAGTCCAGAGAAAAACTGGTGCTGTTGAACTACGGCAATGGCAAATAATATTGACTATATCATGGATTTCCAAAAGAATATGATTATCTGCCTAGGAAGAAGTACAGCCAAAATGCACCTTAGGAAGAAAAGTGGGGAGACTTCACCTCATGTATTTTAGATATGTTATCAAAAGGGAGACTCCTGGGCATATTCTTATAATGTGTGATAGTTAGGTTTGTTGTACCAACATGGCCAATGAACACAATTAAGAGATTAATTGAAAGGCGGAGATATAAATATTTTGGCAAGCCTTGTCTTTCTCTCTCTTGCTCCTGGACTTTCAGACTAGTGTGCAGCCAGCTGCCTTGCCTGTTCTGTGCCTCCATTTGCAAGCTACACTACCCATGGGACACCTAATCCATGGACTATGTGGCAATAAGTTGAGGTTTCTTGAAGCCCTTCTTTGCCAGGCTACTGGAATATACTGACTGCTGGTGACTCACCTTACTGTTTGCTGCCTGTGACCAGATACCCCGACTTGCTCTACAGAGGACCACCCAGTGACCCTCAAGACTTGAAGGACTGCCAGTGCATTAGCTGTCACATGCAAGTGAGTTGCACCAACCCACTCATACTACTTTATAGATTAATTAACTTTTTACTTCTTGTTAGATATCTATCTATATAAATATATATAAACATATATATATAATATTAGTGTCCTGGTTTTGTTTTTCTAGAGAACCTTGTCTAACACATAAGGTAAATGAAAAAGAGGAAAATCCTCAATGGTCACAGATTAACACGTTAGTTGCAACGATAGGGTCAAAGATAGCAATTGAGTATGTTGCACAGTGTTTCATTCTATTGTACATCGGGTCACTGTGAGTCAGAACTAACTACCTGGCAACTGATGGCAGCAACAACAGAGAGATAGATACTTACATATGTATACACACATTTATAGATAGATCATTTTATACAACATTTTATGTATAGTTTTAATTAAATACATATACCTTTTCAAATAACTTTTGTAATATAACATACATGCTTTATATATGTGTGCATCTTGTTGTTGGTGTTGTCAAGTCAGGTCTGACCCATAGCAACCGTATGCACAACAGAATGAAACACTGCCTGGCTCTTCTATTTGAGCCCATTGTTGCAACCACTGTGCCAATCCATCTCACTGAGGGCCTGCCTCTCTTTCACTGCCCTTCCACTCTACCACACATAATGTCCTTCTTCAGGGGCTAGTTTCTCCTGGCATCATGTTCAAAGCACATGAGATGAAGTCTCTCCGTCCTTGCCTATAAGGAGCATTGCAGTTGTACTTCCTCCCAGACAAGATCATCTTGTTCTTCTGACAGTCCATGGCACTTTCAATAGTCTTCCCCACACCATCATTCAAGTGCATCGATCTCCCTTATTCAATGCCCAACTTACACAGGTGCATGAGACGATTGAAAATGCTATGATTTGAGTCAGGTGCACCTTCGTCCTCAAAGCAGCCCCCTCACTTTTCAACACTCCAGAGAAGTCGGGTGCAGCAGATTAACCCAATGCAAGGAAATTTTGACCTCTTGACTGCTGCTTCCATGAGCATTGGTTGTGGATCCAAAAAAGGCAAGCTCCTTGACAAGGTCATCTTTTTCTCCACTTAGCTTCATGGCTACTTGTGAGGTTTTGCTCACAATTCATAAGTCATAATTCATACTGAAGGGAGCAATCCTTGATCTTCAATAGTAAGTACTTTAAACCAAGAACTGGACTATATATGTCTACATAGGCATAGGCATCTATTTTAATACTTGTAATACATATATATGAGTATGTATATTCCTCTCAGTAAGTATGGGGAGGATAATATGTATGGCATTTAACTAAGATGTTTGAAAAAGTAAAATTTCCACTCACAACTGAGCCTCTCTTTAAAATTTAAGCCTCAAACAAAGCTAAGCCCTGAAAGCTTCTATTTACCGAAACAACAACAAGAAGACATCATTGGTTAAACAGTCATCTCTACTTTTCTCTCAAGGACCCATCTCTGTGGGTCCAAGGGTGACCCACAGTGTGGGATGGAAGCCTTGCGGGCAGTGGGTTTAACACAGTGGCGGTGGAATCATGGGGAGACAAGGAAAAGTGCAGCTCAACTTCACGATGTGGCCCCCGGCACTGAACAGTCTGGGGAGACATGGTTGAAAAGCCACATCTTGGATATCAGTGAGTCAATTCCGAGCCGCAAGCTCAGGTACAACAGAACAAAACTCTAGATGGGCTTGCACCATCCTTACAAAGATGATATTGGACCCACGTATAATTTCAGCAAAATTAAAATATGCTGCTGCTGTTGTTGCATGGTGCCAGAGGGTCAGTTCTGACTGACCACACCCCTGTGAGCCGGCCAGGGCGGGCGCCATCCTCACAGCTGGTATGTTGGAGCTCATTGTTGACAACCACTGCGTCAATCCACTTGTTGGCGGTCTTCCTCTTGCTGGTTGCCCTTCTATGTTATCAAAGCGGCGGTTGCGAGGAACCAGTTGGTCCATCGTGACCCATGGCAGCCTCATGCACAGCAAACAAAGCACTGTCCATTCCTGCCTCGTCTTCACAATCGGCCTCATTCTGGGGCCCACTGTTGCAGTCACAATGCAAGCCATCTCCTCTTCCTCCTCTCCAGTGTCCTCTACTTGACCAATCCATAAATAGATAATACGTATTTTTTAAAATAGGATTCCATCCATGTGATATTTAAGTACACACAGATTTCTCCAGTGTGCCAGGCTAGGAGATAGTCTGCAGAAAGAAGCCTGACAAACGTCTTTGCAACTGTGCCCAAGAGGTTTCTGGAACATCTGATTGCTGCTGAACAAATAGCCTCTTCGTGAATTAAGTGCAAATGAATCAGAAGCTTATGGATCATGTTTTAGCTGAAACAAAGGACACAAAATTTATAAGAAAAGGTGTTTGGCAAGCTCATTTCAGTTTGTTGAACCCAAGCATTTGAAAAATAGTTTGATTAATTTTGCCAACTGTCAGCCCTGCCAATTTTCTTCTGTCCCTAAGTGTAACTAGCATTTTTACAGATTGAATTTCCCATCCATATTTCTGAATGTTCTTGGCCAGTCCACAGATAATTATTTGGAGTGCTTTGTACTCTTCATTCTTTGAAAATTAATCCAATGTCAGACTAACTTTTACAATTTTAAAGTTCACAATATTCCTTCGAAACTACATGAAGCTGAGTCAAAAAGTATCCCTACCACATCCTAACAAACTTTATTAAACAGAAGTATTAAAATATGAAGATATTATTTCTGAACACATCCTCCATCCATATCTGTACACTTCTGAAACCTGGGCTTCATTCCCTCAAGCTCTTACTCCAAACAATTCTGCACACTTCAATTTTCACCACATCAAACTGATGGGTCTGGCATCTGCCAGGGACTCGAATCATATTCCTTGCCAGTGCTCTTTGAGTTTGGGGAACAAATATAAGTCTGAAAGGCGAGACCAGGGTTGTCAGGTGGATGGACTAAGATTCTCCAATGAAATGCTCATAGGACAGTCCTGGTTATTTTTAAAGAATAGTCACATTGGGAAAAAATATCAGCACAACTTCTGTGGCCTGTTTCACTCCAATGCATCTTTCTAGTTTCTCAAAAGTTCTTCACAATGAGTCTTCATGACCATCCCATTGTTCTTGTCAAGATTGGTGGCGGTGGTGGCAGAGGCGGTGGTGGTGAAGGTGCTATTGAGTCTGTTGGAACTCACGGGGACCCTACACACAACAGAACTAAAGCCCGCCCCACCCTGCACCAGACTCACAAGCATTGTTATAGTTAAACTTGTGGATGCAATCACGGTGTCCATCCATCTCTTGAGAGTCTTCCTCCTTCCTGCTGTCAAATTTACCTCTAGAGATCCCAAAGGAAAGTCCCCATAACTATCTGGATGGTCTCTCCACCTTGAATCAAACTGAGCCAGCAGATCCCCTCATAAGCCACTGCTTGGCTTTGACCCTATTTTTGAAGGTGGCCTAATGATAGCACTGAGACCAGTTAGGATGGGGAGGATGAGTCTGCAGCCATCCCCTGATCACAGAGGCATGTGTGAACATGCTTCATTTGGAATCAGCCTCCAAGAGTATGAACTGGAAGCCCAGGGGCAAGGCCTTTTGACTGACCCTCGCAGTTTGGGTTAGCTGTATTGTGTCAGCTCCCAATCCATGGAAGCCCCATGGGACATAAATTGGAATGGTTCCCTAGGGTTTTCCTTCTTTTCTTCCTTTCTTTTAATAAATCATTTTACTCTTATAGCTCTTATAACAGTCCACATATCAATCGTATCAAGCACATTTGTACATATGTTGTTATCATTATTTTAAAAGCATCCTTTCTACTTGAGCCCTTGGTATCAGTTCCTCTTCCCCACCCCCCACCCTCCCCACCTTCCCGCCCTCATGGATCCTTGATAATTTATAAATTATTCTTATTTTCATATTTTACGCTATCCATTGTCTCCCTTCACCCATGTTTCTGTTGTTCATCCCCCTGGGGTGGAGGGTGTTGTAGGTCAATCATTATAACCAGTTCCCCCTCTTTTTCCTCTCTCCCCCCACCTTCCTCCAACCCTCATGGTATTGCTAGTCTCATTATTGGTCCTGAAGGGGTTATCTTTTATGGATTCCATGTGTCAAGAGCTCTTGATTGTCACAATGTGCATGATCTGGTCTAGTCAGATTTGTAAGGTAGAACTGGGGTCATGATACTCTGGGGGAGGAAGCATGAAAGAACTAGAGGAATTTTATGTGTTTTGCTATATTGCAACCTGTTCTCTTTCTTTCTTCAAACAGCTGCATTGGCACTTCTTCCATACATCATACAATTCAATCATTCCATCATATCAACATGAGTTATATAATCCTTACCACAATCAACTTTAGAACATTTTCTTCTTGTTCTCATTGTTATTATTGTAATTTTTTAAATTATGGCAAGAGCATACACCACAAACGAACTCCAATTCAACCAATTCTATGTGGATAATTCAGTGCTAGTGAGTATATTCTTTGTGCTCTGCAACCATTATGGGTCCCTTTTCCCAAATTTTTCCACCGCCATTAACACAAACTCAATGTTTCCAAAGTAAAATCTCTTCTTCCTATGCCCACGGTAACCAATGGTCAGCTCTGGTTTCTTTCTTTCTTTCTTCCTGCCTTCCTTTCTTTTGTAGTTTTTTGCTATAAAAATTACTCATGACACACTTCCATAGTTAAGAAGCTTTTAAAATGAGCTATATCTACATCACCACAATCAGTTCTAATGCTCCCTCCCCCTTCCCACATTCACCCTTTGTTCCTCAATTCCTCTTTTTCTTCTTCTTCTTCTTCTTCTTCTTCTTCTTCTTCTTCTTCTTCTTCTTCTTCTTCATCCCCAGTCCCCAACAGTGCATCGCATCAGTTATTGTCTATCCATTCCCTGGGATTTCCTTGAGTGTGTTCTACAGAGGTGCAAATCACCAGGTCTTCTCTTCCACAGAACCCTTAGGGAGGGGGGCAGGCTTCCAACTGCCCACTTTTCAGTGAGCCGCAGATTGCAAACCACTTGTGTCACCAAGACTCCTTTCAAATCTACTATTCTGTTTATTTCTCCCAGCAGAACTCCTTGAGAAATGCAGACATCCCCTTCTCCAAATAAAATAACTACAAAAGATTAAAGGGCTTCTTCAAAGCTACATAATCAGATAGATAACAACTGTGACTCATGGAGGCCCTATTGAACAGAGTCGTCACTATGGGTTTCCATGGTTGTAATTTTTCACAGGAGCACAAGCAGCTGGTGGTTGTGAACTGCTGAGCTGGAGGTAACACATAACCGCAACCTCCCTAGAGTTCCTGGCACAAACCAAATACCGAACTCACTGCCACGGAGTCAATTCTGACTCTACAAGACAATCGGCACTCACTCCTCCTGTGGGTTTCCAAGACAGCGAGTCCTGACCAGAGCAGACGCTCTCATCTTTATCCTACAGAGTGGCTAGTGGTTTTAAACTTAAAAATCCAGCTCTCCAGATTCCAAATCTATACCAGAACCAAGAGGTGCTTGTTCTCTTACCAGGCTTCCAAGTGTGGGACACTTGCTCAAAGTGTGATCGCCTTTAAAAAAAAAATGGAACACACCCTAGCCAGGTTCGGGATTAAATACACCAATCTCTATCCAGACTTCATGATACTCTCTGACCTCACTTTCCTTTGCACCACCCTACTCTTTCCAAAATATTTTCTCTACACTTGTGTCCTTTCTATACAAATAGCATGACTCACCACTCTGAAATGAACATGAATAGAAAGGCATCAAATGTAAGAATAGACATGTGAAGAAAGTCACTCCAAATGCCAGCCACGAATTGAGCAGTGTTCTCAACCCAGACATGTTCCACTTTTAATCAGTAGATACACTAAATTACACAAGCTCTGTACACAGACTGAATGATAAAGTGAAGATTCCTTCTTTTGCAACACCTCCCAATTTAGCATGCAGGCATTTAATTAATGCTCTGTTTACACCCCACTTCTAGATCATTAATAAAGATGTTTAATAGAACTGAATTTAACACCCATCTGTGTGTACAACACCCTTCTGAGTCTTTTCCCCTAAATGCGACCACAGCCCTGCCCCCAACATATGCACAGCACAAGCATCAAAGATCCTTGTTCTGCTTGAGGACCATCAAGTTGATTCAGACTCATTGTGACCCCATGTGGCAGGCTAGGACTGACTGTCCTATAGGTTCCATGGTCTTTACAGCCACCTCTAGTCTGTCTTCTGTGTGGGGGTGGCTTATGCATTGCTATGATGTAGCAGCTATGCCACTGGTATTTCAAGCACCAGTAGGATCACGTATGGTAGAAGTTCTCAGAAAAACTTCCAGACTAAGATAGACTAGGAAGAAGGATCTGGTGATTGACTTCCAAAATAAATGGCCGCAAAACCACTTATGAATAGCAGCAGAATAATTTCAGATATAGTGCCAGATGATGAGTTCATCGGGAGGCTGGAGGGTACGGAACAGCCTACTAGAGAAGCGCTGCCTCTAGTCTACTCAGAGCAAGGTAGACCTTAACCACATGGGCCGAGTGAAGCTTGGGGAAGCTTCATTTTCTCATGGAGCACAACTCAAAGTTGGAAGTCTACCCAAGCACCCATTAAACATCAGAATGGGGATAAACTAGGTATGAATCTAGGAAAATTAGAAGTCATAAAAATGAAATGGAATACATAAACATCAGCAGCCTACACATTGGTAAACTGAAATGTACTGGTATTGGCCATTTTGAACCAGGTAATCAAGTCTACAAAGTCAGGAATAAAACATTAAGATAGAATACCATCACATTTTGTTACCTAAAAGAACTCTTCAAGATGCATCCTGACATCCAGTGCGGTCAGTAATAAGATGATAGCCCTTCACCTACAAAGGAGAGCCCTTAAGACAACTACTACTCACATTTATTACTAATGCTGAAGATCAGAACCCTGATGATTTATACCAATTTTTCCAATCTAGAATTGATCAAACATGCAATCAAGATGCATTGATGAATACTCGTGTTGGAATGTAAAAGTGAGAGAAGAAGAACGATTCGTGGGGGGGGGGGGGGAAGGGAATGTGACCTTGGTGATAGAAATGACACCAAAGATTGCATGATAGGATTTTGCGAGATTAAGGATGTATTCACTGCAAATACCCTTTTTACAACAATATAAACAGATGCTATGCATTGATCTCACTGAATAGACTACACAAAAATCAAATGGACTATACCAATGGAAAGAGACCATGGAGAAATGTAATTGCATCAGTTAGAACAAGGCCAGCAACCGACTGTAGAATACACCAGCACCTGCTTGTATGCTAATTCAAATTGAAGCTTAAGAAAATCAAATCAAGCCCACAAAAGCCAAAGCACGATCTTGAGGACATTTGATCTGAAAATAAGAGACCATTTCAAGAACATATTGCATACTTATGACTGAAAACCAGAGATGCTGTAAGATGACATCATACATCAAGAAAACAGAAGCTTATTTTAAAAGACCAAAAAAAAAAAGAAAGAAAAGAACAAAATGGACATCAGAAAATAATTTGGATCATATTCTGGAAATGTAAATTACCTAAAGCAAATAGAAGATATTATCATGTAAGGGAGTTTACCTTATCAATGG
Organism: Nesogale talazaci; assembly: GCA_004026705.1. Lineage (NCBI taxonomy): Eukaryota > Metazoa > Chordata > Mammalia > Afrosoricida > Tenrecidae > Nesogale > Nesogale talazaci. The sequence continues at coordinate 32,000 of PVJH01017122.1, forward strand.
GCTGCTCCAGAAGACAAAGTGAAGCATTCTAATGAAATGTACAAACATCTGGAGATGGAAAACCAAAAGGGAAGAACACAATTAGCCTTTTCCAAGAAGAAAGGATAAAGAAAAATTGAAACCTTCAGTTACAAAATTGAAGGATTCAATGGTCAAAAATCCCTGTGGATTTTTGGATTGCACATTGAGTTGCTAGCTGAAAGACAAACAGTTCAAACCCATTGGTCTCTCTTGGAGAGAAAGATGAGCCTACATGCTCCTATAATGATTTACAATCTCAGAAATCCTAGGGCGTGCTTCAGCTCTGTCCTGTAAGTCTGCCAAGAGTCAGAATAGCCTCCATAGAATGGAATGAGTTGATAGAGAAAATACTGAGTAATGCAGCAAGCTTCAAAAGAAGATAGAAGGAACACACAGAGTGGCTTGCCAGGAAGAGTTGGTCCACACCAAAGCATATAAGAAGGTAGCAGAGGGTCAAGAATTGGTGGCACTAAAGGGAGAAATCCAATCTGCACTAAAGGCATCAACAAAAACCAAGGATCTAGGAATTGATAAAGTACCAATGTAAATATTTTAGCAGGCTACTGCAGCATTCACTAGTCATGCTAAATATGACAGAGAGCTGCCTGATCAATTGACTGGAAGAGACTCTTATTTGTGCCAATTCCCAAGAAAGATGATAGGCTAGCATATAGACATTGTTGAAAAATGCCATTCATATCACAGACAAGTAAAATTTTAGTGATGTTAATTTGATAACGGTTGCAGGGACACATCAGCAGAGAAGTGCCAGGATTCAAAAGAGGCCTGGATGAGGGATATCATTGATGCCCAATGGATCTTGGCTGATAGCAAAGAACACCAGAAAGAAGTTTACTGTGGCTCATTGACTACACAAAGGCATTTGACTGTGTGATTCCTAATAAACTACACTTGACAGTGTAAAGGATGGGCATGCCCATGAATTGTGTTCATGCAGAACTTGTACATAGACCAAAAGACTGTCATGGAAACAGAACAGAGTAATTAAAACCAGGAAAGGCATTAGTCAAAGTCATATCCTTTAGTCATAGGTATTCAATCCATAGTCCAAACAAACAATCTGAGACATTGGAGTCAAAGAAGAAGAGCATGGCCTCCAAGATTGGAGAAAAGCTCACTGTCAACCTTTGATATGCAAATAGCATAGCCTTGCTTGATAAACAAGGCCTAGAAACCCTTATGGATGAAGAATAGAAGCCTCTCTTAAACCTCGAGTTTTTGTCCAAGATATCAGTTGGGTGAATGAACGAAGCTCTTGGAGATAAAAGCTCATGCCAAAGGTGCCTAAAGATTTACTCCTTGTAGGACATAACGAATGGTGACTGACCATCACTGAGTTGGTGAATTCCAAGCTATGGAGATTGGTAATATAACACTCGTAGCAGTGAGTTGACAGTGTGTTTGACAGACGAGGAGTAAGTCAGAGATCACGATTCCACAGCACACAGGAAGGACTCGCTCTTCCCAGCGGCTGTGGGGAGTGGCAATCTCTAAACAAACCCTCAAAACAGAGAAGGGTCTCACTTCTGGAGGGCACCAGCGAAGTTCCAGGAAAGCTCAGACACCATGAATGCAGACTGTGTAAATTTTGTCTCAAAAGACAAGTGATGGTCCTTGGAAAGACTTGAGCTAGATCCGTTAGAAGTCTCAGATTGCACAGAGTCTAAGCAACACCATATTACTCTAGTATAAACCAGTCTGAATATCAGCTGAGGTACCTCATTTTACCACAAAATCTGCATTAAAAAATGTGCCGCAAAACTTGACTTATACACAAGTATCTACGGCACATCTTTGGCCCGTGACCACTGAGAGTCTTGCCACATTAATTTGTTATAAAGGGAAAACCCACAGGAAAAGGAAGACCCTAGAACATGTATGAATGATAATGGAAATGTGCTGCTTAGCCTACAAACAAGAACATGTCCAAGGATTGCCACAAAGATCAGCACTAATCATCACCCAAGGACCGGGAAACAGCCTCCCCATCAAAGACAAAGGCCCAAGGGTGTTGGCTTTTCTCCTAGAGTTTAGCTTCTAAGGACTGCTGCAACTAAAAACCACAAGTTGGGTGGCTTGTCAAAATGGAAATGTGTTCTTTGAGTCCTGGAGTTCACACTCAGGGTGTTGACAGAGCCATACTCTCCTCAAAGGCTAGGAGGAAACTCTTCCCATGTCTCTCCCAGCTTCTAGTGGCTCCACATATTTCTTGAAGTCTCTTGGTTTATGTGTGTACCCTGAGTGTCCTCTGTCTCACCTTACTCAAGTGAAGCTATAGCCAAATCTTCTCTGGCTTTACCTTGTGCTATCCCCACAGATAAAGCCCCTATTTCCAAACAAGGCCATATCCACAGTCACTGAGCTAGGACTTCAACTTTAACATCTCTTTAGGGGAACAAAATACACTGGAATCAAGTTGGATGTGATAGTTAAAGTGTTGTGTGTCAACTTGACTAGACTAGGATTCTCAGCCATTGGCAGTGATTAAGTTTAATAATTCCCCATGACAATGTCAAATGAAAACATGTTTCTGGGGCTGAGCCCCGGTGGCATTGTGGTTGAGTGCGGAACTATGGCCCATTGGCTTGGTGGTTCAAACCAGCAGCAGCTCTCTGGGAGCAAGGCTGGGTAGTTCCCATGACCACCAGAGGGCAGTGATGCCCCCCCCAAAAAAAGAAAACATGTTTCCTCAGGGCTGTGACTTGCTTCCAGTATAAGTGTACACGGTGGGAAAACTCACTTGCATCTTGTTGTGTGTGGATTCTGCATCTGGTCCATCAACCTCAGGTTCTTTGGACAATAGAACCTTTGGTTCTATTGGAGGCAATATGGCCAGCAGTCTGCCGTATTGCCCCCTGATCCTAGGAGTCAGCAGCAGCCTGCTGCTTCCCTGCCTACCTCTGGATTTATTAGTCTCTGCATCCACAAGCCTGAAATCCTCCTGTTCATATTGGGCCCATCAACCCCTGAAGCTTCATGAGTCTGGAGAAGCCGCCTGCCTAATGTCTGACCCATGGAATTAGGACTTTCTCACACTTGGAACTGCTTCTACAACTGTGTAAGTCATTTTCTAGATATATGCATATAAGCCTTACTGGGTTTTCTTCTCTACAGAACCCAGCTCAAGACACTGGCAGACTTGTTCCAGAGAATATCCTAAAGGCCCTGGCTCTTCTGCCCAGTGATGATTCATGTTGTTCCCTAAGCTCATCCTAGTTTCTCAATGGATCCCATCACATCCATGAAGCCCTGCCATTGCCTGCAAAGATAGGCTGTTCCACCTGATGTGAAAGACACTTGTGTGGACAGGTTGACTCAGAAGCAGGTAGTTTCTGATGGGCCTTTGCCTGTTCACATCACTCTGACACTGTACTGAAAGTCTGTCCTTGACTTCCCTAACAGACTGGCTCTGTGGATCCAAAACAGAACCTCACACCTCCCTGTCTTCTGGCATGAACACACCACTCTGCTCCCTGAGGTCCAGGTCCCCCACATGGTCCTTCTCTGCTCAGGCTAAAGCAAGCACCTTCGGCATCTGAAACATCAGAGACTTCTGTCTCCACCCTTCCTGGAATCACAGGCCTTTAGGAGCCCATCATGCCGTCATCCACACATTCAAAGATGTAATGTCCACACACAGTCCACCGGGGGGAACAGGTGATGGTGCTCACAATAGTGGCATCATGGCCCATGTCCACCTACCCACAAAGCAGGCTTAGTGTGCCTAGTCATCAGATTCCCAGGCAGCAACCAAGGCTATGGTGTCTCAGGACTACCCACACGTCCCGTGTGCGCGTGGCAGACTCAACTGGACAGCAAAGCGTGCATGTGTATGCATTTATCTGGCTGCTGAGATCCATCCAGTTCATTCTGAATTCTATGGCAGCCCCACGAGCAAGCAGAGTGGCTCCATTGGATTTTCTAGTTCATCTTAAAGATACCACTGTCCAGGTCTTCCTCCCTCTGACATAGCCACTGGATGGGTTAGAACTGCCAACCATTCAGTTCCCAGCCAAGAGCTTAGCGGCTGTGCCCCACCACCACCCCCACCCTGGCCCTGAGCTCACTCCCTCTAAAGAAAGAGAGCTCTCAACCTTGAGCTCAGTCTCACTCTCACTCTCTCTGTCTGTAAGCCGAGCAACAGCCCACAGCCCTCATCTAGTCCTGGTGCAGCTTGTATTGTCACTGCCTCCCTTGGGTGACCCTGAACAAACCCAAGTTTCCCTAAGTTCCTGGAAGGCTTCATCCAACACCCCACAGAAGTATGAGACCTGCCCACCCAATGAGCTCCCCAGAGAAACAAAAACTGGGCAGATGACCCTCAGAGCCATATGTCGCACCAGTCCCTCCGATGACAGTAGCTGATTCAATTCCTCAGGAGAGGGCATTTCACTATCAAAGTCCTCTCGCAAGAGAGCCTGCCTGCAGCCAGAAGCTTCCTTGAAATTCAACAGACCCTCTTACTGCCATTGAGTTAGTTCCGCATCATAGGGACCTTCTGAGACTGGTCACTCTTTACGCGAGTAGCAAGCCCCAACTGTCTCCATGGGGACAGCTGTTCATTTTGAACTACTCACCTTGTGGTTAGCATCCCAATGCACAACCACTATGAAAGAGGCATAGAGCCCTATCCTGCACACACCCCACATAGAAAGACCAATTGAAAAATCATTTCCAGTCTAAGGTATTTCAAAGATTTGGTGCTTTTAGTAGGTATCTGCTTCCTCCCCATTTCCTTAGAGTTGAAAATCAAGGTAGCTAATTCCCACACCTTCCTGGGCCAGGTGTCCAGAGGGACTCCAAGTTTCTTTCAGGAAACCAGGAAAGCGGGACTTCTGTGAGGGTCTGCTGATCAAAGGCTTCGCTGCCATGCCAATATAGTCCTAAAGGGAAATGTGCAGGAGAATGAAGGAAATAGAATAGGCTGGTGCAGAATAACAACCACACCCCTGCTACATGTCCCTGCCTCCTAGGATTCAGACAAGCCTATCAACCGAGACTTCCAGCAACAAATTCTCTGTGGAGCATTCAAACCCCTGACACACTTTCTCCAGAAGTTTCTCAGAGAGCTCCGAGAAATCTGAAAGTCAGCAGCCCCAACTTGAGCAGCTCCCATCCTAAAAGGTCTATTTGGCCCCGGGCATGGCACATTCTAGGAGAAGGGAGGACAGATGGGGCCTTTTCTCCTGGGTCCAAGAAATTTCCCCACCAACAGAGGAGCCCCTAGCTCAGCATCAAGGACCACTGGGTTCTGCGGAAACACTTTTATCTCAGAAAACCAACGGACTGTGATTTTCTGATGCTGATGAGAGAGAATCAGGTTACCAAAAGCACTCTTCTGATTGGTCACTCACTCAGTCCCAGCCATCCAGGTGATATCAACTCATTGTGATCCTATAGGACAGGGTAGGACTGCCTCCTGGGAATTCCCGAGACCATAACCCTTTACGGGAACAAAGAGCTTCATCTTTCTCCCTCAGAGTGACTGGTAGTTTTGAACTGCTGACCTTATGGTTAGCAAGTCAACTGGCAATCAGCTACGAACCAGGGCCCTGTCAATATTAACCTAATCAAAATCAAACTCAGTGCCTTCAGGTTGATGGTCACCTCATACGGACCCTATAAGACAGGGCAGATGGCTCCTGTAAGTTCCTGACGCTGTAACTCTTGGTGAAAAGAGGAAACCATGTTCTTTCTCCCAAGGACTGGCTTGTAGTTTCGAATTGCTGATGCATAAGCATTATGCCACCAGGGCCCCACCACAGTTCATGAGTTAGGTCTCCATCTAGTTTGGGGTTTCAATTTTATAAGACATTACTTCTGCCATGCAGCCAGCAATAGCGCACATGGCTTGGGGGGTAGTTGGGGGAGAGGGTTGCTTGTTTGCTTGTTTTACATGTTGACAGAATCAGAACTTGTCTTGCGTTGTGTGGCCCTGTCTGAGTGTACACTTTATAAGCCGCACACAAGGATGTGCTGCAGTGTGCATCCGGTCCTGCCTGTCTCCGAGGACAGGATTTGCTGACTGCTGCAAGGTACCTATGAAATCCCATGACTTTTCTTGGCTGGGGAACAAAGCACACAAATCCTTGGATTGCCAGAGACTTATCCCAGGCCCCTCTGCTGCCCTCCGCTTTGAGCTCCAACCCTTCAACGTTGTCGGGAGACTCCATGTGCATGAGTAGGGGCCTACCTGGTCCACATCCAGAGAGAAGCTTCCCAATTCAGATGTGGCTAGTTCCCTGGGGCTCTGCTCTGTGTACAGAACACTTCTCTTCAGCTCACACTGGTCTCTCTTCTCATCTCCCAGCACCTGGAGAAGGACGCCACGCTTGGCAACGAGAATGGGCAGTGATAGAAGGCCCTAGGAGAAATGAATTGACACCGTGGCAGGGATTTGCGATGGATTGGGGCTGACTTGGTGTCTCTTAGCAGAGGACAGTGTTCTGCTGTGGTCTCCAGGGTTTTCATGAGTGAATTCCCAGCTGTCATCTCGATGCCTTCCTTTCTAGCCTGCCTTCATCTGAAAGCTCTGCTGGAACCTTCCCACCCCTGGGGATCACCCTGCTGGGACTGGAAATACCAACCGCCTAGTTCCCAGGATCCCTCCAGTAGACAGGCCTGGGGGAGGTGTGCAGCTAGACCTCTGCTCTCAGCCACTCTGCAGGGACTGGGCGTCACTTTGACAGCTTCCAGTATAATCCTGCCCATCCTGGAAGATATGATCCGAGCTGCTGAAGGTCAGAGTAGGGAATGGCAAGGCTTCGGGCCAAGTGGCTTAGTGATGAGGCGTCTGAGAGCCAACCCCCCCTCCCCCTGAGATCAGTGTGCACCACAGACCCGTGCACAGGAAACGTGTCCAAATGTCTCTGTGCCCCTGGATCTGAAACTCTGCTCTCGACTCTCATGCAAATGAGATCTTTCAAGTGGTTTCAGAGTTGGTACGGAACCAAGCAGGGGATTATTTTTCTTCCATGGCTCAAAGCTTGGAAATTAAACAAACTCTGAGCTGATAGACTTAAAGACCAGAACCAAAATCAGCACAGAAGGAAAGGTGGGAAGACAGCACTCAAGGATGCCAGACAATTTTAGAATGATAAGGTTTTTCAAATTTGAAGGGACCCAGATGATATTGTGGTTATGCATTGGGCTGCAGTCCACCTGGCTGGCTGTTCAGAACCACCAGTAGCTCCTTGGGAGAGAGTGGGATTTCTATTCCTATAAACAGTTACAGTCTCAGAAACCCACAAGGAGTAGCTATGACTCAGCAGCGACCGGATGGCTGTAAATTTGAGTTATAGAGATTGCAAACTCAGCTTCTTCTGTTTATAGCTCCAGATGCCAACGTCCAGGTCTCTGAAGCAAATCCTCTTGGCTCGGAAACAGCAATATCAGTCCTGGACCCCATGTTCACTGCAAAGTCCGAGGTTTCTTCTCTGCCACCTGGTGCTTCAACAAGAGGGATACTACCTCTGAAATCGGATCACAGATTTTCTGGGTCATAGCTCTTTTCTCTCAGGAATAACGTGTCTATGGATGTATCTCTTCCTATTTAATACATATTAAACAATTATGGTGTGTTCTGCAGCCCTAGACACGACTGCTACTGCTCTTATTAGATGCTTTCTAATTGGTTCAGACCCACCATGACCCCATGCACAATAAAACAAAACATTGTCATTCCTACAGTCATTGTCAGACTTAAGTCCATTGTGCTCCAGTCCACCTCCTTGAGGAATTCCTCTTCTTCACTCTTTCTACTTAGCAAGGGTTATAGTCTTCCTCAGGGACTGGACTCTCCTGAGAGCATGTCCAAAACACCTGAGATGAAGTCTGGCCACCCTCGCTTCTAAGGGACCCCCCTGGGACTACTTCCTCCAAGAAAGACCTATTTGTTCTTCTGGCAGCCCGTGGCACTTTGAGTAGTCTTCACTAACTCTGTGGTTCAAAGCCATCACTTTTGTCCAACTTTCATGCAAACATGGGGCAACTAAAAAGATCATGGCATGTTGCAATCAGAGAGCATTGTAAACTTGATTGTGGCAGATGCAGTTGGGTTAAAATGCCATAACGGATCATTTGCTTTCCTGCTTGACCCATTTTATACTTGATCTAGCTTTTAATATCTCCTGCTTTTTCTTGATTGAGTGGTCCCTCTGATTTATTTTCATATTGTTCTTGGGTTTTCCTCTCCCCAAATGTATTTGCTGTGTTTTGTATCTTTTCCAGTGTATGGAACCCAGGATAGGTTAATCTACAGAGACAATAACTGGAGACATGGTTTATTGGGGAAATGGGGAGCTAATAATGAATACAAAAAGAACACAGTCTAGAATTGATTGGCATGAAGGTTATGCAACTCTTTATGAATGAACTATGATAGTGCATGAGGTGTGAATTGCATCTCTATAAAAACTATTTTACAAAAGAAATAAAGGTTGCTACAGGCCTTTGACTAATTTCCAGAGTTCTGAAGATAAAATAAAATCCCCATGGCTTAGGCCAGGCACCCCTCTGCCTCAGAACAACATCCCTGCTTTTCCATATACTGAAGACATCTTGTGCAGCAGAGGGAGCAGATGGACTACAGACATGTTCTTTCCTCCACCCCCCATGAATATGGTGAGACCACCACTGCAGTCCTGTCCTTATGCAGACTCTTGGGCTGCCTTTTGAGAGAACTAAACACACAGTCATACACCTGACTGTGTGAAAAAACAACAATGCTCCCCCCAAAAGTCTGCTGTGTCAGTGAATTGTCCTATTGTCCCTTTCCCAGCTGGGGCCTAGTGATAAGCAATGATACTGTAGAGAGGGAAGCTGAGGGAAGGGTTGGTGGGGGGGGGGGGGGGAGGGTCTCTGTTATTTCCTACAACTTTCACTGAAAGAAAACCTCTCACACTGTGTCACCTTCGTGTCAAGGTTATGGTTCTCTGACGTTGTTTGTTTCCTAGCATCCAAATCCATTTCCATGCTGACTGCCTCTGCAGAGCAGAGAGGAGCGGCTGCGTGAGTCTAGGTAGACTAGAGAAACAAATCCATAAGCATGCATATGTGTATAAGAAAAAGCTTTATATACAAGAGCAATTGTATATTGAGAAAATATCCCAGTGCACTCCAGATCGAGTTCGTAAGTCCTAGAAAAGCCCATATGTCTGATACCGATCTATGAAGTCCTGTTCAGACTCACGAAACACGTGCAATGATGCGATGCAGGAAGATCAAAGGTCAGTGGGTGGGGAGTCTTGTGGATCCAGGGGAGATGTAAGCTTCTCAGCACTGGCAGAGCTCTCCAGGTGGTTGTTCTTGCTCCAGAGGTCGGAATCCATCAGCCTCTCTCCGTGTGTCTTCTCCACAGGGATGTCCTGCAGGAAGTGAGCAGAGAGTGTGTCTCCTACCTTCAAGGAGAAAACATAGGAATTCCCAGAACCCTCAGAAGAAGGCCATGGCTACACAGAGGCATCACTGCCTATACCTTGTTTGACAGGTGAGATTCCACCCCTACATTCTTAATCCACAAAGTGACACCAGCTTACATAACTACCACACCGGCTCTGGCCGCACCTCTAGGCTTGTGCAGGGCACTGGTCCAGACACAGGGGCTCAATGAGGCAGGTGCCCAGGAGAAGTCGGGCTCCATGGAGCATAGGACTTACAGGTCACGGTAGATTTTCTGGACACAGAGTTGTGACTGCTGGACTGACCAGGCCACTGGTAGGCTGTGCTTCAAGGCAGCGGTAAAGAAGGCTGGCAGAGAGAGGATGAGCACTTGAACTGCGGCACGGCAAGTGTTAACGGCATTCTGGAAGAAACCAAAGTGAAGAGCCAGCAACAACGTTTTCAGACGGCTGTGAGCAGACACTCTTCCTCCACAGGCAAGACAGGCTAGGTTTCAGCGTAGCTTCCAGACTAAGACAGACTAGGAAGAAAGGCGTGCTAATCAAATGCCCAAAATCCAACCAGAAAAAGTCCACTGGGCCATGGCTGGCCACGGGTGTGTTGCCCACTGAGTCACTGTGAGTCATGACAGCTGCTGGCACAAGACTCACCAATACCAAGGTTGTGCGGGAAACAGGGGGCACAGTGAACCTCCCCCCCCTCCCCCCCACACACACACACACTTCTGATGGAGTTTGCCTCATCCCAAACCCAGAACTGGAGCCTACGGCTCCTGAAATGCAATTCCTCAAAACTTCTCTTCAGAATGTACCAGAACCTCCCCTGGAATCACAGTTGAGCACTGGCTCCCTCATTGCTGGACAGTGTCGCCCCCCTCCAACACCCTCCCCAGCCCCCCAGAGGCATCCACGTCCAGGAGGTCATTCATGTGGCATTTCATTTCCACCCCATCTTGCGATGCAGCCCGCTGACTCCCAGAGCATAATTAGTCCTGAGCTCAGGGAAGAGATTTATCTTCCACTGGGGAGAGTCTATCAAATGCCTCTTCCAATAGAACTCATTTAAGAGAGGGCGAAAAACACTCCCGGAGGACAATTAATACATTCTCCATCTCCGAGCAATTTCCAGCAGGTAGCACAGCCACCGAGCCAAACCCTCCTCTCCACAGCTGCGCGCTGACACGGAGTCCCGAACGTCACAGCCTGCAGCCCCCAGGCTCCAGTGGTGCCCAGGACACGATCCTGAGAAGCTGCTGCATCTCTCCAGACCCAGCACACATCCCGGGGCTGCTCAGGGCTCGGCATCAATTATGCAGCAGCAGAGCTTAATGGGAGCATCGTGAGCAAAGCAGGCGAGGCGCCCGGGCATGTATCTGGTTGCTAAGTCAGGTTGTAAATGGCTGCTTAAACCCCCCTCATGGTGGAAACAGTTGGGCTTGGTGGGGCTCGGGGAGGGAAATCCCCCGGCCTCAGAGAAACCTCTACGCTAGTAAGGAAAATGAGCAGAGCCCCAAGGAGCCACTTTGTGTGTAAGGGACAGAATCTTGCCTACAGTCTCTGTCCCATACCATGCCTTCACTCTGTCACCCTGGCCTGTCACTCATGGCTCCTGGCCCCACCCCACCTTCCAATACACACACACACATGCACACACACACGCACACACACACACAGAGCCTTATTCATACAGGAAGGAAAAGAAGTCCTCTCCTTGGGAATTTATCACTGCAAGGTCAGCAATGTGAAACCACCAGCCATTCCCCGGGAGAAAGCTGAGGCTTCCTACTCCCGTAAAGAGTGACCGCCTCAGAGACAGACAGAGCAGTCCTGCCCTGGTCTACAGGGTCACTTTGAGTTTGTGTTGACTCAGTGCCTAGTCCTCTGGCCCCAGCGACTCCTCCTGGCCTTTCAGGCCCTGGTGGAACCCAGACTAGAATAATAGGACCAGAGAGTCTCTTGGCCCCTTGACCACCACCCCCCCTTTTTTTTTTCCAGAAAACAGAAGATGGCATGGTAAAGTTACACCTGATCACCACCTATGTCCCTTGTCCTGATGGTTGTTGCCTTTAGCCACCACCAAGTCAAATTGAACTCGTGGTGGTGACGTTGGGTGACTGAGGTGAGGTGCCCCATGGGGTTTCCGAAGGTGGCATCTGTACTGGAGCAGATCAACACATCTTCTCCACGGACCAGGGGCTATGGGGTCAGAACTGCTGGACTTTTCATTAGCAGCAGGACACTGAACCCCTGGGGCACCCTTGGCCTAGGCTTTGTCCTCATGACACAAGGTGGGCATGGGCCATGGAGGACCCGGGTCTGTAACATCCTATCCACATCCTGGCCCAGCATCTAAACCCAGCACACATCAGAGGCAGATCCCAGCTAGGGATTCCTCTGAGGTCACAGCTAGGTCTCTGACACCTGTTAACGAGTTGCATTGAGAGTCCCATCAACCTGCAGGGTGGAGAAATTCTTTGTGATCCGCAACCTGAGCATGATCCAGTAGACTGTGAACTGCAACCTCAGGGATTTGAAACCAGCAGCTGGAGAAGGCCAAGGTGTTCTACTCCTGTAGAGAGTCACAACCTCATGAACGCACAACCTCGTGCTCTGGTTGGAATCAGCTTGATGGCAGTGAGCTTGCTTTGGGTTTGAGCACAGTTCCTGAATCCCACTCACCAGGTATCACTAGCATGACAAAGCAAAACAGTCTCCAGACTTTGCCAAATGTCCCCTGGGGGTCAAAAGACCCCCGCTGAGATCTGTTGGGGGGTGGGTGGAGATGGAGCAGTATTGGAGAGAATAGAAGAGCTTCTAAGGTGGTTCAAATCACTCTCTGGGTCTCCCCCGGCCTGAGTCATTGGCCTTTCAGACTCCACAACATAGCCTTTAGAAGGACCTACAGCCAGGATGCCTTTAATTCTTGTTCCTACATCTTAAGATATAAAGAGACATGACCTTTTAGCAATGGCTTATCTGTGGGATGTTTAAACACCTAAGACACTTTCCCTGGGAGGTTTCTGAGCTCAGAGAAGCCTAAAGGTAAACAGGCACCCTCCCCCACCCTACACACACACACACACACACACACACACACACACTGTAATTAGAGGTTAATGGCTCAACGCCACCCAGGGATGCCATCAGTGATCACAAAGACAGTGACCCCTTGCCATGATGTACCACACTGTTGTCAGTCCCCCTACCTGAATCACTCAACACTTCCTGGCAACACTAAAAGAACAGGCACCTGGAAGTGGCCTAAAACCAGAGGCCTTGCACTCTGGGCAGTGGAGTCTGGTTTTAATCTAAGGAAAAATCTGGCAAAATCTATAAGGAGGGTACACAAAAAACAGCAATTATTTCTCAAAACTATGCATTTACTTTTTTTAAGATAGCAAAACTATCTTATCACCTTCAAAATACCCTCCTTAATACATGTATCAAATCTGTGATTCCATTCTTGGAGACATTTTTCAAACTCATCTATTTCGATTGCTGACAGCATCTCCCTCATTTTTTCCTCACCTCTCCTATGTCGTCAAATGGCTGTTTTTTCATGTCCCCCTACATTCTTATAAACAAAAATAGAAGTCACATGAAGCCAAATCAGGTGAGTCAGGTGAGTGAGAGAAAGAAGCATGTTGGGCATCCAGAAAAAGGTTTGCCATCAATTGACATTTCACCTTTTTTGAAATGACAAAGCCACTCAAACACTTGATTTTTTTCCCATAGTGCAGTCCTTGTAAGCTGTGTTCAACATCACTACAGTTTCTATGGCATTTTTCCTGAGCAGGAAAAAAATTTTCACAGCCACATACTGTCCTCTTAAATAGACCATCACAAAAAAATTTTTTAAATAAATAAAGAGTTTGGAGTGAAACTGCCTTCATGAGAAAATTCACTATGACCAGAGAGAACCTTCCCAGGTGGCACCACTGGGTGCACTAACTCAGAGTGAGTTGCTCAATGCTCGCCTAGCAGGGAAAATGTACACTTCAAGAGCTCCACCCAATGGTGCTTTTTTTTCTGGGTTGGGGGGGTATATTCCCTCATATTTCCCCAAAAAAATCAGTCCCCAAAGATTCTATGGAGCACAATTATACTCTGATGCACAGCGAGTCAATAACAACAGGTTTACATATACATGTATATGTACATACACAGGCCTCTGCATACCCAGAGAGACCGGGCTTTCCACTCTCGTAAAGAATTACTGTTTCAGAAACCCAGAGGGGCAATTCTAAAAATCTATCCTGTGGGGTTTCTGTGCCAATGGCAGCGAGTTTGAGTCTTGGGGATGAACACCCACACGCAACTTTACAAATCGAAAAGCGGGTATATTGATCTGTCGATCATGGTCAAAGAAGAAAATACTCAGGGCCTTTCTGAAAAGATCACATCTGTGGTCTTGGGTCACTAAGCACAGGTGGAATTTATTCCCTCAACCTGAGGACATCAGTGAGTTTCCTTGTTGATTGTTTTGTTGGGGATTGATCCTGGATAGGAAAACCCTCATTATTAGTCATGTAAAACTCCACCAAGTGTTTCAATGTGTGCATAAGACTGAACATGCACCCAGGATTTCAGAAATGCACTAAATATAACAGCAAAGGACCTCTGGGATGAGCTAACTGAAGCTTGGTCACCCAACACCCACTTTCAGCATAAGTAGGGTTTGCCCTGATCACTTTGCAACGTGTTTTCTTGAGAATGAGCTGTTTTGCAGGCACATTTTTGGGGGGTAGGTGGATTCAAATTACTATTGCTATTCAAGTTATTCTCACTATTACAAATTACTATTGTTACTCAGAACCAAAGATATGATGAGCTTACTGGACTTTAGAATCAGGCTCTGCAGACCTTCTGCCTTTCGTGTGACCCCCTTCTGCAGAGAAGATGAGAAACTCTGCGAGGAGGATTGGTTGAATCAGGACCTCAGCTCCACAGGGCAGAAAGATCCTACAGCACCGAGACCTCAGATCCCCAGGAAGGAACCCAGGGGTGGAAGGGCCCTTTGGAGGATCTGGTTCATCTCAGCCCCACCCTCCTCCTGTGCTGTGCCTGGGTCCCTCTGAAGCAGCTTGCCTTAGACAGCTGACCCTCATCTCCTGCTGACCACATTCCCAGCCTCAATCAACCTCGCTTCCTCACTCCCTGTTTCTGGCCTTGATTATCCAGAAAATGTGCCCTCGTCTTGACTCCGAGACACGACCACAATACAAGGTTTATTATTTTCCAGCATATAATAAAAAATGTTTAGCTCTGCCTTCCAGTCAATTCTGACCTAAAGGACACTGACTGCGACTCTTCATGGGAGTAGAAAGTGCCTCTCTCTGCCTCGGAGCAGCTGGTGGTTTTATTGCTGACCTTGCAGTTCCCAGCTCAGAGCTTAATGGAAGGTGCTCCCAGGCCTCCCATTTGCTGTGAAAGAATGGTTCCAGGTGCTCAGAAAGGCCCACAAGACAAAAGCCTGGCCTTTGAAGCAGCACAATTAAGGACTAGTACTCCACCCTACCAGCCTTCCATCAGCTACCTCTCATGGCACCCAGGATCACCAGAGAGGGATGCTGCACCCAGGGCTTTCACTACCTGGTGTTTTGTTTTCATTTTGATTTTCTCTTTCCAGAAATGGACTCCTGGGGCCTTTCTTTCAATGTGCCTCTGAGTAGAAACTCTGGACTGTCTGCTCACCCTCTGTACCCCGAGGGAACTCCCACCCCACCCTCAGGTCCTGCCACATTGCTGCTGCTTTGCAAAAGAGAAGACAGATGTTCTAACTCACTGCAGACCTCTTGGGGAGTCAGTGCTGAGCCGGGGATACTGAGTTCCCGGCATGTTATGCTGTCCCTCGGCTGGGGTCTGAAGACCCCGGGGCACTGACTGGAGTTCTTCTCCCTGTTGTCCATGGTTGAAGAGCCTGGTGGATCCCAGAGCTTCGTGCATCTTGCTTCCTGCCCCCACCCTTGCCTTCCTTCCCTGGTAGTACTTGCTTGGGGACCCAGGGAAAAAAACAGGTTGGTACGCAAACAATCCTCAGCCTGCCTCCTAGCCAAGTGATCTTCAGCTCTTCAGCACCTCGGCGGCCTCATCAGGAAGCACGGCATGCGGGTGCAGGGAACAGGTGCAGAACCAAGGAAGCCCCTGAGCTCGCCCGCAGGCCCAGGGCGCTCCATCCAGAGTGGGGCTTGCACCAGATAGAGGTAGGTGCAGCTGGGGCTGGACCTCAGGCCTGCCTGGCCACTCCGGCCAAGACCACCAGGAGCTGGTGACTCCATTGGTCGGGGCTGCTAGCTCTCCCCATCAACTCTAATGCTGCCTTTTTTGCCCGTGTCAGGGGAAAAGCAAGGCCATTTAGAACGGCAGTTGAATAAACTGATGAGCCCAATGGACTGGAACTGCAAAACAGATCGCAGTTGGTGTCAGGGAAGCCCGGAGGGCGAAGAAAGATGTTGAAGACCGCGATGCCCGGCATGGCTCCTGGGGAAGAAACACCCCCGGAGGAGAGGGGCGTGAGCCGGGAGGAAGCGGGCCTCCTTCCTTGCGTTTCCCATTAGCCAGCCTGGCCGTGGCAGCCCCATCAATTTCACTTTGGGATATCTGGAGCCCAGCCAAGGTCTGCACCTCCCATATGCCTGCCCGGTAGCCAGCTGCACTCGGTGGGGAAGCGGGCAGCCTCTGGTGCAGACCCAATGTCTCCAATTTAGTACTCGATGCGGAGAACCCTCCCTCCTGTCCTTGCAGCCAGGGCCCGTCATCCAGGAGACTCGCCTTATGCACCCCACACCTGAGTAATTGTTTTTCTTGGTTCGCTTAGCTCTCACCTGGCCAAATTCCCACCCATCATATCTATCACCCGCAGGCTGTCGGCACTGGGAGCCAAACAGCTCAGTCACCCTCCTGCCTCCCCCCTGTGCTCCGCCCAGCCCTCCACTGGGCCAAGGAGACAGAGGTGTCTGTGGGCGGAAGGCCATGGTCAGGGGAGAGGCAAGGACGGGGCTACCAGTCCTTCACCACCATCCCCCTCCATACACACACACACACACACACACACACACACACACACACACACAATCTCCGTATCCCACTCCTGAGTTTATCCCCAACTGTTCTATTGGCATATAATCCCCGCATCATGCGGTTCAATAATTGAACCACATCAAGAAGATTTATATGGTCACTGCCAGAATTGTACTCTAGCTATCAGCTCCCCATCCCCCCCCCCACCCAACCTCCCCCGCCAGA